>JAZGTJ010006585.1:0-24611 GCA_036877575.1 Botia almorhae | reverse complement strand
TCCTTCTTTCATTTGGTAAAACATTTATTACATTGTGATGTATGGTGCTCAGTAAAAGTTAGTCAGTGTGAAAAGTGTGACAACTTACCCCGCTCTCCCCTACGCGATAACCACAAAGTTATGAAGTACTATCACATATAGGAATAGATTTGGTATAAGCCAATATTAACAATTTAAATAATGCAAAAACTGTGTTTATAACAAACATGTTTATTTAATCATCACTGAGGAATGTTGGGGACTGGGATCTCAAAAAGACAAAGCAAACAAAGATGCTATACAGCTGAATGTTGTTGTGTTTAAAAACCAGGAAGTGTACAGTAGGGAAATATTATTGTATTGCAGGAGACATGAGTTACAACTTGATCTTTATTCAAGCACTTGGGGCATACTGCATGGCAAGCCTGTCAAACTCATTCTCCTGTGGGAGGAAAAACAATTCCTGAGTTTAAGTAGCAAGTCTTTTTATTAAACAATAGTTCAACTTTAGTTAACAGCAGTTAACAGAGACACCATATTTCTTATCCCTAGTAGTGCCTTTACAGTTTTTCATAGAGCTTTGACAGCATATCTTCAAAAATGAGAAGCAAAATACTGTTAGTATTTTTGGTATGTTCAGATGTATGTTTTGTACAGCTGATTATGTAATGTGTAATGCAAGACTGAATACCCTTACCTTAGCAAGATATTCTTTAATAAAAGGATGCGATTTGTGTGCATCTTTTAGTTGAGACAAATAACGATTTGTAACCTGTGAAGAAACACATACAAGCAGACACTATAAGCATCTTTGAGCCCTAGTACAAGACTGCGGTCATGCTAATCAACAAGTAATTTTTTAAGTATGCAAAACAGAAGGGTTTGTACAGACAGCCATTCACAAACCTTAGTTTTGTAGTATAGATTTTGTTTATAGTTTTAACATTCACATTTAATGTGACTCACCTCGGGAGGCTTGCCCAAATGCTGTGTCAACACAATGAGATTGATGAGTGTCTCAGGGTGGCTGCTGTCCTATAGATAATAAAACACAATAAATCATGACATTTAACTGCAGTCTAAGCTAAAATAATGGCAGCTTGCTGAGTGATCAATATATGGCCTCTTACGTTACAGTTTGCAATTTTAAAAGTAATTTAAGTTTTTTTCCATTATCTTGAGGTTTAAGAAGCATTACTAGCTGGCTGTAAGGACTAATGCTTGCTAAATCTGCCTTTTTGCCATCTAAGACAACCAGTTTACTATTTTATTAGAGCAACATTACAGACTAATAAAAACGGAACAATTTAAGTTAGAATTTGGTTCACTTTGAGTGTAAATGTCGTTTTCCAAAACTAGGATGATCTTTAAAAGGTGATCTGGGTAAGGATCATGGTTCACAATTGATATTAAAAGCAATATGTCCCACTTAACCTAAATATGTCACTGAGATGAAATCCCAGCTCTTACTTTGTCAAGAGCATCCTGTAGAACTGACTCGGCCTCATCCCACTTATTCTGAGCCATGTGACTGGCAGCCTGGCCGTTTAGCAGCAGCAGTGTGGGGGAGTATTTGTCTGACATTTCCTGGAAGATGTAGAACGCATCCTGCAATTTCTCTCCTCCCTATTAACAGAAGTAAAATTATTATCAGCTAATAATTATTAATTATTTTTAACATTTCCTACAATTCTTACTAATTAAGGACAATTACACTTTAATACTGAACTAATATGTTGAGATTTTATGGAATCAACTTTCTGGGAATACAAAATATACAAGCAATATGTAAATGCATACACAGACTAGTAATCAGCATGTTTAATGTTTTCAGACAATCCTGAACCATTTAATTGAATCATTATGAACGTGTTAAACTGAAGGTGAAGGTAAGTTAATACTCACAACTGCAAGGTTGACCCAAGCTGTAGCCAGCTGTGTCAGGGTGGCGTCTTCATCCTGGTCTTGCATCTTTTTCAGCTCTTTTCTATGGAGGCATAACCAACAAAAAAGTTAGACTGTTTTATCAAATAATAAATAGATTATTTATATAAATAAAAATAGATTATTTATAACCAAAAAGTTTACAAATAGTAGTCACACACAAATAAACAATGGAAAACAAGCAAAATACCTTGCCATATCCACTCTGTCCAACTTTAGAAGTGTCTGGACAGTCATGGCCATGCTACAAGAGAAATTACAGAACTGTAATCCAACCATAAATGTCCTGTTAAATTTACATTTTAAACAGTTGACAGCTGTTTTAGTCCAAAGCGATTTACAGTGCATACAAGCTATACATTTTATCAGTTTGTGTGTTCCCTAGGTTAAAAAATTCTAAAGGGGAAAATATACATTGTTTCTTAGTTGATCAACAGTGGTCTACCTACCACTCAAGACTGTCTCCCTGGTGCAGGGTACGTAATGCAGCATCTGTGTTTATCTCATGCAGGTAAATGGAAGCTGCCATCAGCAAGGTGGTGGTGTTGGAAACATCAACGCTCTTGGCCATCTTCTTGTCTAGCTCTGCCACAATTGCATCCCTTAAAAATATGTAACCATGAGTATAATAATGCATGTATAATAATATATATTTAAAAACAGCAAACACTTATAGAATTTATAGTTTGACTGCACAAACCTCTTGTCTTCATTAGACATGTACTCCGCAAACATCCTTACAGCCTGCAGCTCCTCAGAAGAGCTAGGCTTTATGTCATCCAGTACCACACCATATTTTCTCTGTGGTACGAAACCATTATTTTTAACTAGCTAACGGTAAATATTATTTTCCATCACTAACATAAAGTATTGCATATATAAATAAGGAACAGGCATTCATTTAATCTATTCTAGAGGGAGAATTCAACATTTTTGACAGATGAAAAGACGACTTTGTAAATAAGTAAAAACTTTCACATTCTATACAAATTAAGCCTTCTTGTAGTATTGTTCGGTGTTTATATAGTCTATTATTGTCAACAACATCAATAAGGCAAGCAACACCACATTCAGACTGTTGATAAACACAATTTACCTGGGCAATGAATGCCCTGTACAGAAAAATATTCTTTTCTGCTTCTTTTTCTTGCCCCGACGTCTAAAAGAAACAAAAAGCGTTTCACAATCGTCGTTTGTCATTTCATAATTATAATCCTATTGAATAATAAACACAATGAACTGAACAAGTTAAGGAATTAGCCTGTAAAATAACAGACATGAAGCAAATCTAAAAATACTTCTGTGGAAAAGGTTCTTGTATCACGTAAAATTTATATCTGCAAAGCACTCACCTTTACTTTCTGTGCTTCATTAATGCAGTGTTGATAACTGCCGATATAAAACGCGTTTTTCACATCAAACAGCTCATCCACTTCACCCTGCTGCGCCGCCATGTTTGTCAGACGTCAACTTTGCCGACGTCACTATAGCCACGTAATCGCTTGCTTAGCTTCACTTCGCGGCTGAACATTAATCATCTGGTCTGTGCTGTCGCCTCTTGTGATGCCTCCTCTTGTGGTGCCTTAAGAAATAATGGACCTGCTGATTAAGCCATTAAAGATGTACAAATCTTTAATTTTAGGCAACATGTAGGAAGTCACATGTAATAATAATTGTAAAGGTTACATGCTACTAGATGAACACAATGTTAAACATACTGTTTACACTGTTAAAAAGTATCTTTACATGACCCCTTTAGGTATTTTAGATATAAATTATTAACCTAAACTTGAGATTACCCTTTATGGTGAGGCCATGTGTTCATCTTTAGAGCTGATTGAGCTCTAAAAATGTTGTAATAATTTACACAATATAATTATATAAATTGCGGGGTGGACTTTCTATAAAAGTAATAGTGAGGCATTTGAGGCTGCACCATATTACGAATATTCATTTCTGAAAGTTTATGTCATGCCTTATGGCATACAATTCACATATATTCACCAAGGTGAATAGGTTAGAAATTATTTAGTAATTACTTATGGCAAGTAAACAAGACATGTATTAAAAGGATTTTCATACGTTTCAGGCAACCTCAGGTCAGGGTATAATTTAGTTTGTCTCAGAGATCCCAATGAGTCCCTGAAGAACATAGAAAGCTGCACTGAGAGCTAAAATTATGCACAAAAAACAACTGTCATTTTTGTTGATAAAAAAAGTTTACATTGATGTCCATATAACATCAATGTAACATCAACATAATGCCATTTTCAAAGAAAGCAGCAGCTGAACCTTGATTCTATTTAGGAAGAAAATAAAACTTAAATTAACTATTTAGCATCGACACTGCCTAGGGCTGTTTTATGACCTTCTTAATTAAATTTTCATATACTGTCTCCATTGCTATAAATAATCTGATGTACTGCACATTTCACACCAGCATAGGGTATCATGCAGGGTATTCTGGGTTTGAACCCTCTATTAAAAGCTACCACAGGCTCAAAATTACCTAAATTTATTGTTTTATGTGTGTACAGAACAGGAGTCAGTCCTGTGTCAATTTCAAATGATTGACAATTCTGGCCACTCACAGCTGTGAATAGACTTGTGAATTCTAGTATCTGCTATTTCTAAGTAATTTACCAGCCAAAGACTCATTATGTGCAGCAATTTCAACTGTTTTGGAGAGCACTGCAATGTTGCCATGTCCACTTAAGTATGTTAACTTCTGATACATAGCCTCTGGTTTGGCCTCATGTATTTCTCTGGATAATGTCATTAGTCATAAGTCCCAGATTCTGCATAGGATGGAGATCTGTGTGGTGGTCCAGCCCAATGCCATCGTTTCCTCGGGGAAATCTGCTTGCTGTAACCGAGACATCCAGTAGATGGCGATGTGATATAAATTATTAAGACAAATATGGAGCTGTGCGGATCATCGTAATATGAACAGTCTCACACAGGACGAACAGGGTTTTTTCTGTTTTTTTTAAAGCAAACCTATATTTGCCTGACTGCGTTGATTTTACAATCTATCGCTGCTAGTCTCTATGCAATATTTTATCAAAGATTATAATAAATATGCAATGCCAGTTGGGGTGAAGGAGAAAATTGGATCTTTTGTTGGCACAATGCCAACAGGGAAAGTTTAAACTACTATACTTAGAATGAGCACTGCCTGTTAATATCTGAGAGTTCCCTTTTATTTTTAGAAAATGACGTCCTATGTATCCAACATCTGTGGTAACTTTGCTAACTACGCTCTGGTGTGGGCAGTAAACTACAACACAGTTGACTGATGTTTTGAGTAAGATGCTAGGTGGTTCACTTATAAGCCCATTGTTTGACTCTCTGATATTAATTTATACTCAATAGCACTAGTTCTAATGTCTGAAACAATTATTTAGAAAATACTCCTTGTTAAAAGATTGAACAAGACCGATTTAGAGTTAGGTCAAAGTTGAAATTCAAATATTTTGATGAACACCATGTTAATATGAACCAGTCTATGGAACAAACATACCACAACGGTTATTACAGGTTGTTGTGGCCATAAAACCAGCATATATTGAAAATATTTATCACTTACAATATAAGTGATTTAATCATTTAGCTGTGATTGATCAATATGTTAAAATGAAAAAGCTTAAAATGTTAAAGCTTTTTTTTATTTGCTTTCCTGTAGCTCAGTGGATAGAGCATGGCGTTAACAACGTCAAGGTTATGGGCTCGATCCCAGGGATTGCACATACTCAGAAACAATGTATTTAAGTCTGCCAAATGCGTAAATGTAAATAAAAGTAGAAATTATTGTAACCTAAATGTATTAAAATAAAAATGTAACATTTTATGTATACCGACAGACAGGTGGTTGATTGGATGGATGGATGGACTCACAGACAGACAGATCGATATGTTCACGGACGGACGGAGATAGATTTATCTGAGAATGGGAAATGAGGTGTCTTGCTCTTACTTTCTTAAAAGCGCCCTCGAATTCCTGTCTGAGCTGTACTGGTACAGGGGAGGGAGTAATGGCTATTTAAAGAGGGTAAAATATAACACACGATCTTTAGTGCTGAGTAACCGCCTCCAAACAAACATCACAGGACCAACCATCTGTATCCCAGATTAAAGACAAGATTTGACAGCAGCCGCGGACAGTGCTAACAGGAGACTGACGAATCCTCAAAATAGCGTAAAAACGGTCTGCATAGGATAAAATGGGTAAAGATTTCTATAAAATATTGGGAATCGCTAAAGGAGCATCGGACGACGATGTCAAAAAGGCGTACAGAAAACAGGCTCTGAAATGGCACCCTGACAAAAACAAAGCGGCTAATGCGGAGGAGAAATTCAAGGAGGTCGCGGAGGCTTATGAAGTTCTCAGTGATCCAAAGAAACGAGAAATATACGATCAGTACGGCGAAGAAGGTATGGCTACCTTAGTATATAGCCTAGCAAACCATTGTGAGAAGGGACTTGATGTTCTATGCTGCTGTGCTACGTGTCGGATCACTGAATGCAGTAGACATGCAAACGAAATCACAAATCATTGGTTCAGGATGCGCAGATTTTGTGGTTTTTATTCTCTTTTGACAATGTTCAGCCGATGTAAAATTCTATTATACAGGATACAAAGCCCTGTATAATGTCACTGCCTGTATGTATTTGACCGTCGTATTTGGATGGTTACGAATGCCACCACAGTGTTGTATAAATATCTGGATTAATTTGTATCAGATGTGTGATTTATGTGTGGGTTTATTTGAGTAGTGCCGTGGGTTGCATACAGTAATTGAAGCATTTGGAAGCTGGGGCCTGTGGCCTAAATATTTTGAAGCATTTTTTCAAAGGTAAAATGTTTCTTTCTAATCTGTTCATCATTAGGTCTTAAAGGTGGTGGAGGGGCGTCAGACGGGCCAGCTGGTAACTTTACCTACACCTTTCACGGGGATCCTCATGCGACGTTTGCCACGTTTTTCGGAGGCGCCAATCCTTTCGAGATATTTTTTGGCAGAAAAGTCAATGGACGTGATGACGACGATATGGAGGTGGACGGAGGTGACCCGTTTGGTTCTTTTACGAGCTTTAACATTAACGGATTTCCACGCGAAAGGCACGTTGGTCAGGGAGGCCCAACGCGCAGAAAACAAGACCCCGCGATCCATCACGAGCTTCGGGTGTCTTTAGAGGAGGTTTTTCACGGCTGCACCAAGCGCATGAAAATCTCCCGCAAGCGCTTGAACCCGGACGGCAGGACCTTGAGAACCGAGGACAAAATTCTTACTATTGAGATCAAGCGTGGCTGGAAAGAAGGAACCAAAATTACGTTTCCACGCGAAGGCGACGAATCCCCTAATACCATTCCCGCAGATATTGTGTTTGTCATTAAAGACAAGCCCCACGCCCATTTTCGACGAGAGGGGTCGGATATCGTGTATCCGGTTAGGGTCAGTTTGCGTCAGGTGAGATGAACAACTTCATCCCAGCTATCCATCTATCTGTCTATCTATCTGTCTATCCGTCTGTCTATCCGTCTGTCTATCCGTCTGTCTGTCTGTCTATCTATCTATTTATCTATCTATTTGTCTAACTGTTTGTCTATCTATTTGTCTGTCTGTCGTACAGTTTTATGCAATGCAAAGCATTATACATTTCCATAGTTACTAAAAAAAGAACGTGCACAAGTTTGGGGAGATATTAACTCTTACATAATGTGCCGTTCGATAGGAACGAACATGAGCTGGATCAGCTGTTGTGATATGCCAGAAAAGGAGCTCGCCCACTGTTGAAGGGATCAAGATGTACTTATATAGCAAACGCCTGTGTTTGTAAATGTAACAGCACAGAGGTCTCAAACCACTTACAATGCTTGTAAGCTTTCATAAATTGATAAAGATGTGATATTTTTGTTGAAAATGTGCATTTGGATACACTCATGTTTTGACGACATTATCAGCATTATTACTATACAACAGGTTATCACCAGTTGCTGTATAATGTAAAAATTTCATGCAGTCACATGATGTTGTGGTAAGAAAATAAACCTAATAGCCTAGATTTTTGCCAATAAAATAAAAATAAAATGCTTTCTGTATCAAAAAGTTAAGCAGTAATGAGCAGGTAACAACAACACTGGTTTTATCAAAGTTTTTATGTGTGACATAGGATGTGGTTTCTTATCTGACTAACAGTTGTTTAATATTTCTTTGATCATAGTCTTTATGTGGCTGCTCTGTCACCGTGTCAACAATAGATGGAAAAACATGCAATATGAAAATAACTGATGTCATCAAACCAGGCATGAGAAAGATAATTGCTGGACAAGGACTGCCCTTCCCTAAAAACCCTGAACAGAGAGGAGACCTCATTGTGGAGTTTGACGTGCACTTTCCCGACACTCTGCCATCTAATGCCAAGGATGTCCTGAAACGGCACTTGCCAACCTCATAAAGGCAGGTTGAACAGACTTTAGTGACATTTCTAAATGAACAGTGTAGTCCCATTCATATGTGGACTATAATGACAAATACAATTTTGAGAATGTGCAATTTCAATTTTTTATCTAGTTGTTTGTTCTATATACATATATGTCTAATACATATGTGTGTATATAAATTATGTTGCATGCATATGTGTCAGTTCAAGCTTAAAGTGCAATCTGTGTGTCTGAAACTAAATATTTGGCTTTTTTTAAGGTTTTCTGTTTTTTTTTTCATTTAAATTGTGCAGTAGTCTATTAATGAGAAATGCTCGACTGAAACTTTGTACATTTTCAGTATTAAAAATGAAAATATTTTTAGTTGTTTTCTTTTATCATATAGATTCAATTACATTAATTTTTAAGGTGCAGTCTCATCTGAACTGACAGATTCTGTACTGTTCCTCATTTTAAATGAAAGAATTTAAAATGAAGTGAAATGTATGATGGGAAGAGTACTATGAATACATAACCTTCAATTATTGATCCTAAAGCCAGACTCAGAAAATGCCTCTTTAGGTCTGACATGTCAGATTCCTGTAAATGTGAGTGATAGATTTTGCTCACATATGTTAACGTCTTTGACAGAGACCAACAAGATACACTTGTGCTGTGGATTTGTAGCATACCACATTATCAATGAAAATAATGTTGGGTTGGGATTGCATAATTACAATTATTTTAGTTCAGAATTTCATTTATTTAACTATTTATTCCCCAAGTGTCTTGTGTTTGGAAGTTTAATCTTTCCTAATAAATGGTTAATACAATTTTAAGGGGTAAAAGTCTCGACTGCGCCAGACTTTAAACGCGATTCATTTTAACATCCGCCAGAGGCCGCCACATGTTCAGTCGCAAATAAATGGGTACATTAGCTTCGACAAAAGTAAATCAGCAGCACTTGTTTTTCATGGTATGATCAGAAGCTTATTGTAAATCGTTGACCTAAAAATAGGTCCTTAACAGAACTTTTAAAACTCAAAATAACGATGACTTATAAAACAGTGAAAGTTAAGAGCAGGGAGGTCAAGAATAATCCACACTGTGCTGAATTGTGCACAGTCATGACTATTCTCACTCATTACGTGTAGTCTTATTGGTAGTTTTCACGAAGGCCGGGGCTGTGAGTAAAGAACAGGGAACGGAACACGCCCAACTGTTATGTAATCCTATCAATTCGTTTTTATAGGAAAGTGTAACATTTAACGTACAATCTAAGTTTTTTGTACACATTTACTCTGGAAAAGCGTCTTTTAAACATGATCTGCTTTAACCATTTTGAGTTTTAAAAAAAATATTAGACACCTGAGGCAGGTAAATAAGTTTCAGAATGACGTCACGGCGTGGCGACTCCTCTGAGAGCGCGTGCGTTTTTTAATCTTTGTCCATTGTCTGCGCACCGAGGGGAAGATAGTTTACAGTAGATCGCCACTGGCATTTCCAATTCACCTGAATACAGCCGCTTCCGGTTCACTTTTGTGGGGAAGAAACGCGTTCATTTCACTAAAAGAACATTTTCAACAGGCTGATTGTCTTCTTCCAATGCTCTAGCCGTTCGCTTGCCTTGTGTTTTAGTCCGCCCGCGGATTTACAGGAGGAGAAAGCATGCCTTTGGGACTCAGGAAAAAGAAAAACAAGTCGAAGGAAAACTCGAACTTAGTGGAAAATGAGGAGATCACCGGACACGCAGGTGGAGGGGTCGGGAAGTCTGCCGTGAACGGTGGCGGACTCCCACCTCCACCTGCCAACCTTCGACCGAAGCTGGTGTTTCACACGCAGCTCGCCCACGGGAGTCCAACGGGCAGGATCGAGGGTTTCTCGAACGTCAAAGAGCTGTACAACAAAATATCAGAAGCGTTTAATTTCAGTCCGGATGAGGTAAATCTCAGATGTTAAGTATATATCAAATCTCGATGAATAATTCATGCCGACCTGAGTTAGCAGGGAGTGAGTACACAAACGAAGTTGCAAATGAAATAGCCTTGTCGGAAAATACTGCGCTTGATGTTTGCATAAGGTGCGTCTATCTGCATACTATAAACTGAATTCTCCCAAAATATTTTTCCGCTTGAAACATTAGTTAAAATTTTTGTCCACTGATTTTTCTAACATTGCTGGTCTTAAGTCCTTAACAGAACTTTTACAACTCAAAATAACGATGACTAATAAAACTACCTCAACCAGTCCGGATGAGGTATATCTTAGATGTTAAGTATATATCAAATCTCAATAAATAATTCATGCAGACCTGAGTAAGCAGGCAGTAAGTACACAAACGAAGTTGCAAATTAAATAGCCTGAAATCAGAAATTTGTACTTGGGTGTGTGATGTTAAAAATTTAAAGGTCAGCTAACAGATCTGTTTTACTATGTTTTGAAAATAAAGCATTTAAAGGCTAGCTGAATCTACAAACTACAAAAGTTGGTAGTAACTTAGTACGTAGCTGCTAATATAAAAACCACTAATAATTATTTAAACATGCAAATGTGGAGGTTCAGGCCCAAGTGGACATGGTGAGTGTTGGGATGGTGTATAAGCAGTGCAGGTCTTCGGAGGAACTCCTTCACATCCTGTGGTGTGGGCACAGCCCTAACATCTGATGATAAATTGCTGGTTTCCCCAGGGTTTGAGGGCACACAAAAGATCACTGCACAGCGTTTTGTTACTCTATTGCAAGTGTTGTCCTGTAGTTCACACTCTGTTGGCTCTGTTATTACTTTGGAAATTGTTTTTGTCAATGCCCTAACTGGTTATGGAAGCAATTGTTTTAAATATCTGAGAATTGTTTTTAGATGTTTTATATGCAAAAGATTGAAAAGACTGAAAAAAGTAGACCCTATTATAAATAATAAAGAGTAATGCTCAACCTGTTGAGTTACAGGAACACTGTTGTTCCAAGTTAACATGCGCCTGAACAACATTTACTACCCTCCTTTGCAAAATTAATGTGACAAAATGACTCTTTATCAAGTGACAAAGCCTGAAGTTTTCCCAGCCATTATCTTAATCCAGTTAAGATGGTTTATTAAGTCAGGAAGACAAGTCAGGAAGGCTTCACCTGTCAATTTACCTGGTTAAAGTCTGTTTATTACATGACACTTGAACCCTGTTGCACATGTTGGACTACGTGACTTCATTAAAGTGTCTTTTCAGGGAGCCAATAGGTCATTTGTTTAGCATTTGCATGCAGGTGCTGTTGTCTGCTTAACAGCAAGTTTTGCTTTCTATGTTTTGAGTGAATCAGGTTCAGAAGTTATTCAGCTGCAAAAATGCCTCAAATGAAAAGATGCCTCTGTTTTCCTATATATATATATATATATATGTTAACAATCTGTTCTCACTCTCGTTATTATCGTTATTATTATCGTTATTATGTAGTGACCTGTAGCCTGTAGTAACTATATTTGCTGTCTCAGATGCAGGTGTTGTTGAATGTGAAACTAATCAAGTTAGGTTTTGATAAAAATTATTATGGAAAAATATGCCCTGATATAGTTAAAAATGTCTCTGAGGAGCAATTATAAATATTGTCACTTAATAATAAAAACGTTAATTGTTTTACTGGAGTCACTATTTTAAAAGCATTAGTAGTTTGTTGTGTCCTCAATCTCCGGGTTAGCAGTCATTGAATGAGTGGGCCTAATTAAACTAGACTGAACATTTGCTTAAGGGCCTTTGAATGGCGTGTTATGACTAGTCAGTTCAGCTTCACGTTTTTCTCCAATAGAGAAAGAAGTGACTTTTTAACATTTTTATTTTTTTGTAATAACACTCATAGAATTTACCTTTCAGTGCAGCCATTTTGTGGATTGGAATATTCCGTAACATAAACAGACTGATAATCAGGATAAAAAAAGATGTTTTAAACAATGCTAAGCTTTGTAAACAGAAAATAATTGTCAGGCCAGTTCTGATTACAGAAAGCCAGTGTAGGGTGACCAGAGCAGATCTTTGTTAAGTCTTTGTTATTACTCCTTCAAAGTATTTCCTTCAAAGTAAGTCTGTGTCCAGTGCAGTTTCTGGAAAAGTTCTGGAAACATTTGTGTTTTTTATTTAAATTAGTGGTGAGTGGTTATGCTTTTAGTTTTAAAATGCTGGATAGTTTGCATTAAAGATGAGTACAGTGGTTATCAGCCTCGTGTAGTGTGACAGACACCAAGTACGTCTGTGTACCATTAGCCGAATGTTTTTATATCAGTCCATTCATATTAGTTTACAACCTTGTGTACAGCCTAGATTCCTGTAATGCTTTATATACAACATTATCTCTAGATATAGAGATATAGAAATCTTGATAAACGCTAAATTCAATGCACATATTAAATATTGCTGTGTCATATTTTTCACCATCATGTTCTGATGATGTTGACAGCTTTCTGATACACTTGTACACATATAATCTCTTTTGAGGAAGTATTTACTGTTTTTAAAGTACTGCCTACAAAGCGGTCATTCATCATTCAATGTATTGCTCTCTGTTTGTAAGGCAGTTCATTGGCCATTTTCACCACAGGCCTTCGCCATTCATTCAGAAACGGAGCTTTGTCATGTTATGTTGTAATGCTTGTCACCCGCATGAACAACAGAAGCTGTTTCTACTCTGCGTCATTATGGTAATATAAACGTGTCCTTCGAGTATGTACCTGCTTTTGCTAGTTGACTGGAATGTGTTCCAACACATTCTGAGTCGCGCCTCAATTGAAACTTGTTTGTAGGGTTATGTTGTAACTTCAGACCTCAGTATGTGTACTTAGTTCAAAACAGATTGAAGAGGTTATTGTAGGTATGTTAATTTTACTGCTGTGGGCTGTCTTCAAAGCACATTGTAAACATAGTAAAGCATTCAAAGCTGATAAATATTTCCTTTACCTCAACAGTGTTAATAGTTACCTCTAAAGAATGTTGATGAATCTTATTTTGCTGTTCTGAATGGATTTACACAGCAATATTTAAGCCGGCCAGTTAAACCTGACTGCTTCAGCAGTTTAAATACGTTAATCTTTAAAAACCCCAGCTTGCAGTGTAGACCAGCTCAGTTTTTTCCCTGATAATAATGTGCGCGTTCATTCATTATGATTGGAGCAGAGTGCCTTGCCAAGGCCTCAAAATAGCAGCCAGTTACCAAAGAAACAGCCTCCTTGAGCTCTCTATCCCAGTTCAAAAACTTCTGTTGTGTGAATTGTGTAGTTGCGGCAGATTACTGTAAACCAAAATTATACATTTGCTTATATCTTCACCTCAGTCAGTCTGAGAGCATGCCTAGTAATGAAGGTGAGATGTTTGTGAGTTACAGAGGGGTATTCTGTACGGCAGCACAAGAAAGCGTAACTGCAGAGGATGTCCTGTGACTCTGAAAACGTGCAACGTGTAAGAGAAAGCATGATGTCAGCTGTCACCTTGGTAACACACAGTAGGTGTCTATGAACCTGTCCACAAGCTCACAGATAAGGCAAATACAACCCTGCCAACCCCTCCCCTCCTGTCTGCCAGGGCACAGTGAAGCGGTCCAGCCAGTTGCCAAGTGCAGCCCTTTTACCCAATCCATATGAAAGCTCCCCCTTAATCCCGGGCCTTTTGATATGCTCTGGTAACCAGGGAAACAGTCTTGTATGCATGTCAGCTAATGTGTGTCCAAAGTGCCTGCCACGCACAACAGAGGGAGAAAACAAGTCTTCTTTGTCAGAGTGTCTGCACCATTAAATGTTGTTATAAAGAGCTGACATATAATGATCTTTCTATTTTTATCAAAGTTGCTCCTCAAATTGGTTGTTTTTACCTAGAGGTGTTGTAATAATCTTTGCCTACAAGCACAAGGTCATTTAAAATAGACCAATGATTAGGACAACGGTCTTTCTTAAGCTGTTCCTGTATTATACCACTGTGTGGCAAGTATTATGTTTAGCTAGAACTATGGCTTCTTTTTGGTGTCCTTTTGGCTTCCTAGTCAGTGCCAACTTTTCGTTGGCCCAGTAAAGACCATCAAACATAAAGCATAAACTTAACTTTTTTTACCACCCCCCGTGCTGTTTGTCATAACAGGTAGCTTTACCTTTTATTGGTTGAGTGTTATTGTGCATGATGACAGTATATCAGCACTGTGATTGCTGCCACAGCTGTAGGCACGAGCAAGTAATCAAAATGTGCTGGTATATAATGTAACAGCACATTTGAGAGTGAGATATAGCTTTAATATAACAGTTTGAATTTGTACAATAAAAACATACATTTTTGAGAGAAAAAGCAAGCAAGCATGTAGGTCTAACCCTAACCTTTACTGGTGCAAAGGCAGATTGTACGAATTTATATGAATTAGCTATAAAATTGTTAAACATAAAATAGTTAAAAATTGCCATGAGATTATATTATCTTTTCCATATAAACTGTTAATTTTTGTTTGAATTCCATTAACTTTAACATTTGCCATGTCATTTTAACTGAAACATCTCTGAATGTTCCAGATCCTATTTTGCACACTCAACACTCACAAAATTGATATGGAGAAACTATTGGGAGGGCAGATAGGACTGGAAGACTTCATCTTTGCTCACATTAAAGGGCTCAAAAAGGAGGTGGAAGTGTTCAAGGCAGAGGAGGCGCTTGGTCTCACCATCACAGACAATGGAGCAGGATACGCCTTCATAAAGGTAGAATCATGATGTGGCTTTCTTACAGGCTTTTCCTACAGGCCTTTTAGCGGTGTAATCAGTTTTAGCTTGTTGTCGTACTACCTTTGGCCCTATACAGAAAATAATTTGCATATTTTTGAAAGTAAACAAATGTAGTGCCTGGTGAGTGTTTTATTACTATGAACCATGCAGTTGCCTCTGCATAAATGGGGACAATACATACCCTTTTCTCTCTGCCTAAGCTTGACCATGTCTTTATTGACAGAAGTGTCATAAAAAAGTATCATAAAAATTAATTCTTTGATACTCTCATTTGTAATTTTCCATATTTTAAAATGTACAATTTACCTAGTTCACCATCTGTCACATTAAACCTGCCTGTGTGTGTTGTTTGGCTGGCAGCGGATCAAAGAGGGCAGTGTGGTGGATGGGGTGAAGGTGATCTGTATAGGAGATCACATTGAGTGCGTTAACGGAAGGAATATTGTGGGGATGCGGCATTATGAAGTGGCACGGATGCTGAAGGAGCTGCCCAAAGATCAGCCCTTCACCCTCAAACTGGTGGAGCCCATGAAAGCCTTCGGTTTGTCTTATTCATTTATATGTGCCACTTCTACTATGTGCCAATTCTAAGTGCTACTGGTATAAGAATGTCTTCCACATTTCATGTGACTGCTATCGTAATTAGGGCTGCATGATATTGATGTAAAATGTGACAACTTCTAAATGCAATATGTAATACAATAATGCTTTATATTTGCTTTATATATAAATTAAAATGTAAATGTATTTAAAAACTGAAATTACATAATCATACATAATTTTTATACATAAAATACATTCATACATAATTCATAAGTCATTTAAATGAGTCAAATTTTTTGTTGACAGAAATGTTTGAACCGAGGTCTAGATGTGGTGGAGCCAAATCCTCAGGAGAGAACAAGATAGGCACAGGCAGGGAAACCCTTCGATTGCGCTCCAAGGGTCCTGCAACAGTCGAGGAGATGGTAATAAATGGTGTTTTCCTAGTAATGTTGTTCGTAATCCTGTTAGCACTGATTCGCTAATAGAATTAGTCCTAATGCTAACTTAGGTTGCTAAGTGGATAGTGTATCTAATGCTTTTCTATGACTACAGCCTACAGAGTTTGAAGAGAAGGCAGTGAAGAAAGTCGATGACCTTTTAGAAAGTTACATGGGCATTCGAGACACTGAATTAGGTGAGACTTTTAAAAATCAAGTTTACATGAAGATTGTTTTAGTCTAAAATAGCTACAATATCACTAAGCAATATAACGGCTACAAAAACAGACTGTGAGGGCACAGAAATAAATGTTCTCCCTTCTTCACAGCGGCAACGATGGTTGAGGTGGGCAGAGACAAGAAGAACCCTGATGAGTTTGCCATGTCTCTGGATGAGGCCCTTGGTGACTTTGCCTTCCCTGATGAGTTTGTGTTTGATGTCTGGGGAGCCATCGGTGATGCCAAACAAGGACGGTTTTAAAACAGCACTACGCACACACCCGCTACACATGTAAAGACAGACCAAGGGGATACTGTTTAGAATTGTGCAGTATAAATAATAAAAATAAATAAAAAATAAATAGCACCGCTGTTTTTGTTTTCAGATAATATATTTTGCAGCATATTAAAGAGCCCTTTAATGGCATTTAGACACCAGGTTTAGCTTATGACGTTGTGAATTTAGAGACTAATTGTGTGGGTAGCATGTGTAAATTAAGCTGGGAGCATATATTTAGCACAAACTAAGGGAAAAGGTGATGTTTCAAACACTCCTGTGCATATAGTGAATGTTGTATAGAATTTTGATAAACCTTAATCGTCTTTTTAGATATATTTTAACCTTTTAATTTATTTTTTGTTTATTAAAGTGGTAAGACCTTTGAAACAACAGAAAAATTGCAGCTTTAGAATAATCTATAATAATCTGTTTTTAAAGCTAATTGTCATCACATTTTATCGCCATTTATAATACAGAAGTTAGCCTTTAACATTAAAAGGAGTGTCAACCAGACAGTTCATTTTAAATGCATTGCAAATGAATTAATACTGCACTGTTGATTATAATGCTATGAGCCTGTTGTTCTGTTCAATCCGTAAGTGATCAATATGTATGTTTGTGTGCCATCACTGTTGACAATTTGTGTATGAACAATTTCTGTTGTGCTTGAAATGTACATTTTACCTTCTGGCTGCTGTTCACATTTATTCAATGTATAAAAGGATGCAGTAAATTACTTAGTTAAACTGAATATTCACTGTGATAAATAAACTGTTACCCTTCCAGTCTTGTATCACTATGATTTTATTAGTAGCAGCATCAAAAGCTGTAAGATTGCCATTTGTTCATAATACAAGAGTATAAATGTATGTAGATTATGTTCAAACTTTGAACATTGCTTCCTGCACACCTAATGTGAAGTGCCACTGTTCAATATTGTTTCTGTTGTACAGCTTAGAGTGGAACAGAACTGTGGTGGGACTAACGCTTGCTTTTATAACATCTGAATAATGACTGCCCCCTGCTGTAGCATGTTATAGTTATGTTCTTGAAGTAATATTACACTGAAGGGTCACTTACAGCCAAGGACAATCATTAAATTTTAAAACTCTTTCTGAGTTCACACTACAGCTAACAACAGTGACAGACAAACTATGCCAAGGGAATTTTTACCGTATGATGAATGATTAAAAATATTGACAATCACACCATCATTGGAGTTAGTATTATACTGCAGTTCCTTTCAAGTTCATGGAGTTGCACTAGCGGAGTATAGTTCATTACATCAACTATGGAGGCATTTCAGTTCATGCATTCATACAGTTCCATAACCATGTACAGTTCCAACAACCAAAAAGTTTTGAAATATGGTGTTTTCCATTTTTACCAATTTGATGCATGCTGTATGTTTACATGTAGTCTGATGTCACTGTTAAAACCTGTGCTTCAAATCTAAAGATGGCTACTCATGTTTGAAAATGTATTACTGACTAATAATAACACACACACTTGGTATAATAAAATACAATTATATAAATATAATCACATATTTTTATGTTGTTAATCAACTTGGTTTTTGAGGAGAGGTTTACTGATTGTGATTTTCAATAAACTGCTGCATATGGATCCCACTGTCTCAGCGTCTGTTACAATAATAATGATTACATGCATATGTCTCATATTCTGATTAAAAGAAATTAGAATTTTTCTTAATGCACAGTAAACAACTTTATAAACGCATACAAAATTACCCAAATAGCGACATTTCCTGAGAATAAAATTTTTGGAGATACAGCGTTCTTCAGAAATGAAATCAAAACGTTACAAATCACTGAAACAAAACTATTTAGAGCACAAATAAGATAAAATAATTTGTGCTTTATACAAGCATATTAAGTCATAGTCCTACATGGTGAGAGATATTAATACATAGTTGCCAATTTCAGCTTTCAAAAGGTTTACAAAAACTTAAACAACTATGAATTATAAAAATTGTTTGGAAACTAGTTTAAACAACTTTTAATATTTAATATACCAATGACTGTTCAATAGTTGGGACATCAAACTATCGAACAGTTTGGACATCAAAACTATTTGATCGTTTGGACATTTTATCATGTTCTTAGTTTTTATTAAATGTGAATGAACACGCTACCATATTTTGTATAAAAACTTTATTTTTTGTAGGCTTAAAAAGTACAGTATGGCAAAGACAATCCCTCTTAACCCAAAAAGAAAAACAAATGTTTATATTTATGTTAAAGTTTAACATTTGAGCTTAAATTCACAGGTATTGTCTATATTAAAATTGTCTTTTAAAACCAAAGGCAACTCCATATATACAGGACTAAAACGCACACACTTGGCAAGTTTAAGAAATATTTTTAATATTTCTTAATATTAATCTTAACATAGCAGGATTGTTGAACTCACAAAAACATATAACGATAGTTTTTTTTAGATTATAAGACCCTTAATATACACGACTGTGCTGCTGGATCTATTGTCACAGCTTGCAGTATATGGCTTGGAAGCACATGAGAATTTTCTTACTGGTGTGTTTCGTAGTCAAAAAAAGGTGTAGTGCCTTGTGAACATGGTTAACAGGATCTAAACCAACATACGAATCCGTTTTCCACATAAATAATATAACAAACTACAAATATCTAAAATGCATGAAAACAACCCTTTTAGCACCCTTTGTTTGTCATGGATGAATAGTTATGCTTTGGTTCTTAAAATAAAAAGTCAATCTACTGTAAGCTGCAAAACCCTAAAATGTATTCAGTAGATGATGCATTATAAGTTTCTTCATTTTGTGTGCTATTGCAGATCAAATGAAATGAAATGAGGGATTGAAGATCCCATGTGCCTAGAGGAGTGATGTAGTTTACTTTCAGTGGCAGATTGGACCTTCCTACAATTCATCTCCAATGTGGGCCGTCTTGAAGGCATCCCCAGTCAGCATCTCTTGTGCTTCCTTCATGCCAGCCACAACTGCACATGGCGGAGACAGGACATCAATAGAACATGGGTTCAGTACTTACTGCATATCATTTGAGTCAAACTTGTACAGCACTAGGGGTGGGTGGAAAACTGATACAGCACACTATAGTGATATTTTGATGTTGTTAAATGATGTTATTTTACAATACGTTATTTTATTATATATTTTTTAAGTATGCATATTACATTAAAATATATTATACATATATTTAGGCCATAAATATAATAGACATATTATATCATAATTATGTTGTATAAAATACATTCTTTTGCCAATAACTAAAATAATTATTGATTTTTCATTCTAATGATGTGGTCTTTTGAGTTTTTTGATATAAAGTACACACCTGTTTACATTCAGTTAAGTTGGCTTAGACTGTAACACAAACAGTTCAGTTTGTCAGGTCGATTACAATTAACAGTTTTCTATTATATATTCTTACCTTGGTCTGCATTGCTGTAAAAGTACTTGTAGTTGGGATTGCCATTCTTGTTGGTGATCTCAGAGTGTACTTTACCAGTAGGATCTACAAGAAAACAAAAACAAGCACAATTTTTTTTAACTACCCACACCTTCATTGAAACAACAATATATGTGTTTTCCAGCCATGCTCCATTTGCTTTGATTTGTGCACTATGTATAACCTACTAAGGAAAAGTATTCTAGGAATGTAACCGCCATCCGGGCTAAAGGCTTCATCTTTTGGCTCCTCTTCATCCTATAACGACAAGGGACAGGTCATAAGGAAATGCCATACAACACAAGAACAACCTCTTACAGATACAACATTCAGTTGTATGTTCCATCACACCTGAAAAAGTGATTGACTAGCCAACTAAGTGACTGACTAAATAAGTGACTGACAAGCTAACAATTGTGCAGATGTAAACATTAAACATGGATGACAACAGTCAAACCCATTTCATGTATGCAGTTCTGCCAAAGAAACTAAGTAAACCTCCATCAACCAAGATAACCATGTTTTATAAAGCTGCTGCGTTTATACAGTATGCTCTCTTTGAACTGCAATGTTTATACATAAACGGAAGATTTAAAGTCTTGTAACAAATTTCTCATTTCCCATGCACTATTACATTATTAACAGCTCGGATTTGTACCCTACCAAACTTTAATGTAAATTTTGTTGTCCCTACTTGAGTTTATCAAGGAATACATATGGTTGTAGAATGCAGTTGTCATTCCCATACATAATCAGTATATGTGTGCACAAAATGGTTTTAAGTGCTCAAAAGAGAAGAAATAATCTCCTTGTATCAGATGCAAAGTGCAAACGTCCTGTATATATGGTTTCTGTGCAATGTGCACAGTGTTTCAACAATGTTAAAAGTGATTTTTCAAAAAGAAAATATTCCTTACCTCCAAGTTAACCATGACAAAGTTGTGAGCCAGCTCAGAGATCTCCTTCGATTCAGCAAACTTGGGCTTTAGTGCTAATGTAATGTCAAAAAAAGTATAACATAAAACAATCAATTATGCAACCACCAGTTTTTCCTAAGGATGGTCTATGGCCATATTTTTGCCAACTGATATAAAAGATGTTCTGGTGCGTTTTAGCATCAAACCTTTACAGGCACCACACCAAGTCTTGTGAATAATGACCATCATAGGCAGTCCACTAAACACAAAGAGGACAGTTAAAACAATACACACATACAAAACTGTACACATAGACTTCAAAAATGGTTCATTATGTCAGCTGAAGTATCTAAGAACATAATGTCTGAACCTGAGACCATATATACCTTGCCTCAGCTTCCTTCTTTCCATCCTCAAGGGTCCGCCAGTGAATGTGGTCGCCAAATCCTTTATTTTGACACAACAGAACAGGTTATCAACATATCCAAATAAGCAAATATGTACCTGCACTGAAAGGCCACGTACATATCCGAATATGCAAATATGCACCTGGCCTGAAAGGCCACGTAAATATAACTACAGAACAAAGAGACCTGCTGGTGCTATCTCTATGACTGGATATCTCATCATACCAGTTATTTAAAAAAATTAATTTATCACTCTGGTCCTCAGCTTACAACACCATTTAAGATCGGTATTAGTTACGCAATCTAACGGCAAATACACAATCTCAGATATAATTAGCAGTATTTTAATACGGTCAAGATGCGTTAGTTTAGATCACATGCCGGTCCGGTAGTCTAGCACGGCAATCTTTTGATGGGGATTTTGGATCGCTTAGCAAT
This sequence comes from Botia almorhae, assembly GCA_036877575.1. Lineage (NCBI taxonomy): Eukaryota > Metazoa > Chordata > Actinopteri > Cypriniformes > Botiidae > Botia > Botia almorhae. Next base: position 2,824 of record JAZGTJ010006585.1, on the reverse strand, counting down.
AGTTTTTGATTGTTTTACCTCGGCCATTCCCTTCAGCTAACACCTCTGCGAAATGCGATGCAATAAATACATGTAAAAATGAAACCAACGCAATGTTGAGTAAAGAAGACGGCATTTTCATTCCAACGGTGATTAGCCTTGAGCTGCCTGGCTGTTCTGACCGCACGAAGTCTCTGGGTCCCAAACCCTGCCCTATTAAAGTAACACGATGGGGGTTGGTTAAAGCATGGCGTTTTAAAACGCCTAGGTCATGGGTTCGATCCCAGGGATTCAGAAACAACGTATAGTATAGTCCCTTTGGATAAAAGCGTCTGCCAAATGCATAAATGTAAAAGTTATCAAATGCGTAAATTTGTTATTATCGTCTAGTTCGGTTAAATTATGAAGTGGCACTTAAATTATATGTGGATTATCATTACATGGATTGTACTATGACTTTTATACGTTTTTATAAGATCATGTTTTTAGGGCGGGCGAAAAATTCCATAGACTTAACATTGGGCGGAATTTTGTGACGTTATAGCTCTACACCAGAATGTAGTAGAAACTTACGGATCGGCTCATATCGCTCGTCTTAGCAAGCAGCAACAAATGGTGACATTTCATTTTCATAGCCATGCCCTAGCAACCAGTTACAGTACCCTATCAACCACCCTATTGACTTCCATTTTAAAAGGTGATAGGCATCAAAACATTGTAGAGACAAGTGGGTGGCCTCTTTTGACTCAGACTGTCAATTAATCTTTAATTATTACATGGAAACTGCTAGCTGGTTACATGGTTGCTAGTGCCCAATGCCCTAGCAACCATTTAGAGCACCCTTGCAACCAACATGAATTAGCTATGTCTCAGCACCAGAACATCATAGAGACATGGGAGTTGGCTATTTTGATTTACATACACATCTGTCTATTGGTTATACCCTGTTAACTGTTTGGCTACACCCTAGCAACCATGTAAAAAAAATGAATAAGCCATATCTCAGAATTATAACATTGTAGAGACATGTGGGTAGGCTTATTTAACTTGGGCTGTCAGTGGGTTTTAGGTATTGCCCTGACAACTTCCTGACCACACCCTAGCAACCATCAACCTCCAAACGTCATGAATAAGACTATTATTTTAGCCTAATATTTTAGCATATCTATCATGCTAGCATCATGCTAACATCATAATAAGTCATGTTAGCATTATGCTAACATCATATTAAGTCACACTATCATCATATGAACATCATGCCAAGTCATACTAACATCATGCTAAGTCATGCTAGCATCATGCTAGCATCATGCTAAGTCATTTTCCAGGAACTCTATGTACTTACATAAAACATACAATACAGTTTACACATAAAACAGGAAATTCACGTACGTCGAATTGAAAATAAGAATTTAAGTAATTTACCTAAAGGTTTAAGTGGGAAAGTTATGTACACACACACACACACACACACACACACACATATATATATATATATACAGTACTGTGCAAAAGTTTTAGGCAGGTGTGAAAAAATGCTGTAAACAAAGAATGCTTTCAGAAAGATAAATAATGATTGTTTATTTTTGTCAATTTACAAAATGCAAAGTGAGCGAACAAAAGAAAAATCTAAATCAAAAAAATATTTGGTGTTTCTACCTTTTGCCTTCAAACCAGCATCAATTCTTATAGGTACATTTGCACAAAGTCAGGGATTCTGTAGGATTATAATCAGGTGAATGATCAACCAATTATACCAAACACATGCTAATGATCATCAATGTCACACGTAGGTTGAAACCCAGTCATGAACTGAAACAGAAACAGCTGTGTAGGAGGCTTAAAACTGGGTGAGGAATGTCATGGCAAGATTGAGCACAGCAACAAGACACAAGGTAGTTGTACTGCATCAACAATGTCTCTCCCAGACAAAGATTTCAAACCAGACTGGGGTTTCAATATGTGCTGTTCAAGCTCTTTTAAAGAAGCACAAAGAAACAGGCAACGTTGAGGATCGTAGACACAGTGGTTGGCCAAGGAAACAGTGCAGCAGATGAAAGACACATCAAGCTTATTACCCTTTGAAATCGAAAGATGTCCAGCAGTGCCATCAGCTCAAAACTGGCAGAAACCAGTGAGATCCAGATACTGTCTGGAGAAGTCTGTCCAGAAGTGGTCTTCATGGAAGAGTTGCAGCCAAAAAGCCATACCTCCAACGTGGGAACAAGGCCAAGCGACTCAAGTATGCACAAAAACATAGGAACTGGGGTGCAGAAAAATGGCAGCAGGTGCTCTGGACTGATAAGTCAAAATTTGAAATATTTGGCTGTAGCAGAAGGCAGTTTGTTTGTCGAAGGGCTGGAGAGCGGTACAATAATGAGTGTCTGCAGGCAACAGTGAAGCATGGTGGAGGTTTCTTGAACGTTTGGGGCTGCATTTCTGCAAATGGAGTTGGAGATTTGGTCAGGATTAATGGTGTTCTCAATGCTGAGAAATACAGGCAGATACTTATCCATCATGCAATACAATCAGGGAGGCGTATGATTGGCCCCAAATTTATTCTGCAGCAGGACAACAACCCCAAACATGCAGCCAAAGTCATTATGAACTATCTTCAGCGTAAAGAAGAACAAGAAGTACTGGAGGTGATGGCATGGGCCCCACAGAGCCCTGATCTTAACATCATCGAGTGTGTCTGGGATTACATGAAGAGACAGAAGGAAGTGATAGAGCCTACATCCGCAGAAGATCTGTGGTTAGTTCTCCAAGATGTTTGGAACAACCTACCAGCCGAGTTCCTTCAAAAACTGTGTGCAAGTGTACCTAGAAGAATTGCTGCTGTTTT
>JAZGTJ010006584.1:0-24616 GCA_036877575.1 Botia almorhae | reverse complement strand
ATCATTAGCACCTGTTTGGTATAATTGGTTGATCATACACCTGACTATAATCCTAAAAAATCCCTGACTTTGTGCAAGTGTACCTATAAGAATTGATACTGGTTTGAAGGCAAAAGGTAGTAACACCAAATATTGATTTGATTTAGATTTTTCTTTTGTTCGCTCACTATGCATTTTGTAAATTGACAAAAATAAACAATCATTATTTATATTTCTGAAAGCATTCTTTGTTTACAGCATTTTTTTTACACCTGCCTAAAACTTTTGCCCAGTACTGTATATGTATAATAATATACATATACAAGCAGAGAAAACACAATATAAACACATTACAAACGATATATAACAATTTGTACAATAAGTGTTTTCTATGTGCTCTGTGTAGCACTTATTTCTGTTCCCTTCTCATCTCCTCCATCCACTACTCCCCAGTTTTTACGCAGGCTTTGGCACAAAAGTGAATCCCTCTGTACTGACCGTGGCCAAACTCTTTGGTGTTTGGCTGGCCACACTTTTGGCAAAAGTATTGTTCATTTTTTTACCTATTTTTGCCTCTTTTCTTGGGCACCTTTGGACCAGGGGGTGCAGTGTCTTGCACTGGGGCTTGAGGCAAGCGGGCAGTGTGAGGGCCAGCAGAGCCTACCTGGACTGAAGGAGGCTGGCTTTGCTGTGCTGCAGCAGACGTGGCACTAGCTTCTGCGGCAGAGACCATGGGAGGGGATTGTCCTTGAATGCGCTGTACTGCCTGTCCGTATGAATTCGTATGAATTCGTAGGCTGGGTGTGCATGCTGGACAGGTATTCAAAACCAATAAGCTCACTTGTAGACAAAGTGTGACAAACATCTGTTTTAATAACCTACTGGTGAAATGCAGCCATTACAGTTGCTACACACAATTTACAAGTGTGCAAAAACATTTTACCTGTGTATTCGCCAGGCCTGGTGTAATCCTCTGACAATTTATGGCTCAGCACCTGCTCGCTTAGTACATTAACGTGCAGTTGGCCGCCATAGCAGATGTCCTCTCTACTGCCACCTTCAACTGCAGCCACAGCACTAGCCTGAAAACATTTGAGGCACAAAAAATATTCATGGTTTTACTACAAAGGGCAAAACTCAACTATGGTATTTGTAGTAAAATCACAATAATTTGCTTTATTACATTTTTATTACAATTACCATATCACAGTGGCACATTGTTAGAAAGCGGCTGTACAAATGAAAAATATCCAAAGATATTGGTGAGTTTCATGATTCATCTTTAGCAGCTACACAAAAATAGTGAGCATTGAGTACTTTTACTAAATCAAGTACTTTTATGTGTATATTTGCCAGACACAAAAATGCACACTTCACGTCTTATGCGAGTGCGCTTGCTCACGAGAGTGCGCACTCACCTTTCCAAATGCAAGGATCTGTTCTTCCGCTGCTTCCGCAAATTCCGTTCAAAATGTCAGCTCCTTTTAGTTGGATTGTGGATTTACATCACAAGAAATTGGACATTTTACTTTACTCATTTCCCATTTTACTTCAAGTCTTAAGTCTAAAATTGTGTCAAGTATGGAAAGTGATCTTGTTCCCCAATATATATATATATATATATATAAATAGGCTAAACAGGAAATAATGATATAAAATCCATAATTTAATAAATAAATATACAATTATCAGTCCTAAATATTTATATGTAAATCCAAATATTTAGTTATATTAATCTGAATATATAACTATAAATCCGAAAACATAGTTATAAATCTTAAATATATAAAAGTAAATCTGAATATATAGTTATGCATCTCGTATATATAGTTCCCAGCAATGACTGGCTGGCACAGCACCAGATTTTACTCTTGAGGCACTGTTCCTGTCAGGAAAGTATCAAGACCCGCTATCCAAGGGGAGCCATACAAAGCTGGCTCCAGACATTCAGAACTGAAAAAATGAAAAATATAATAAAAACATGGCCTTTTCCTGGCCCTGGGACAGCCTGTACTAGAGTAGTTGGTGGAGGTCAAACCCAGGTCTCTCAATCTAGTGACGATGTGGCAGAATAGGCAGAATCTTAGACAAGGCCACTGTAATTACTGGTTTCAACAGTCATGTACGACTGTCCAGGACAGAAATATAGGAACTAAGTGAGACAAGCTACTTCTTCACTCCCGCACGAGTCTCAATCCCTGTTCTTAGCATTCTGCCTCCTTTATCTGGCATCCCGTTGCTTCGCGCTTCACTCTGTGAAGGAGGGGGTCTGCTTCTCTGACGGTCTGCTTCTTACCCCACCTACAGTTCACAGCTTTAGACAAGCCAGAAAAGGAGGCATCGGGGGGACCTAGACCTGCTCAGGATGAAAACATTTAACTTGCATCGTCCACCATCCAAGTAGACAGCTTGGAAAACATCCGATGTCTATGTGTGTGTGTGTGTGTGTGTGTGTGTGTGTGTACTGGTATATGTGGTTTACAAATGTCTTTAATGACGTGTACAATGTGTAAACAGTGTAAACAGTAAAAATGGTTTAAAACATACTTAATTGTGTTTTTATTTTAATTAAAAAATGTTAAGAGTTTTCTGTAAGGTTCTGTAAGGGGAAGTGAACAGAAAGTTTAATTTGCTCAGTATAAAATCATTATGCTCATAAAGTACCCATAAACCACATAATCAAGTGGGTGTGTGTGTATTGCTTCTGCAGGTGTGGGTTAATGAGCAGTGTCTGCATGTGGATCAGGAAATATTCTGTCTGTTCCTCGGGCTGTCCCGTCTCGACTGAAGAGGTGTTAACTGAGATTCATTTCAGAGAGACGGACAGCTCAATCTCAGAGACACTTAGCCCCAGGGGTTGGCTCCCACAGGCTCTCTCTCTATCCACAAAGCACTCAGGAACAAGAGACAGAGCCTGTCTATTTTAAAACCATTATGATTCCCTTTATCACAACATATCATAAAAGTGAACCTGACCACAGACGCTTTCAATCAGATCTCTTTCTAAATGGGCTCTGGGGTTCCAGGTTAAGGGTTTATAGCCAGTGGCCCTGTCGATTTAGAGGGTTGATAGTGTGATGGCACTAGCTGGGGTATTGATGCCTTACACGCTATATAACGTGGTGAGGAGCGTTGACAATCCAATGGGATGTGCTGTCAGATTAGTTCCATGGGGCATCTCTGTCACAGTGCCTCTGTGTGTGTCCATCTACTGCTAGACAAATTTAGAGGGGACAGTGTGAGCACAGAACATGTTTGTGTGACTGTGTGTTTTGGAGTTTGATCGGCTATTTATTTATTGTTTATTTATTGACAGGCTGCCGTTAAAATGTCATTATGACAATTATACTTTGCATGCATTATTGAATGAATACTGGTCATGCTTTAATATGTTCATGTTTCCAAAAAAAAAGAAAATTACTGCTTGGTGCTGGACACACATCTGAGGCAATATATAAGGATCATATCAAAGCTTGTGATTGCATTTCTTTACAAGCCAAATAAATTATATGTACACACATCATGCCCTGACAGTGTCATTGGGTGTGTCAGATGTGACGTTAAACCCATTCTGACCTCAACAATGACTTTTAGTGTAATTTATCATCATATTTTACCTTTCTGTCCCTTTCATCTGTTTTGCAGAAAAAAAGCAAGCAAGCAATAAAAAGAAAGGGAAAAAAAAGTTTAATTGTGCTATTATTAAAATTGTTATTGTGGAAATTATGCTTCAATTAAGGGACAATTGTAATTTGTGTAAATAATACTTTTTAAACAATACATTGTTTATAGATTTGTTTTGTTATGTAATCTACATTAAAATAATTTTAAATGTAACAAAAATAAATTAATGCATGGAGGTTTTAAAGTTTTAAGTGTCCTTTATATAAGCAATAATCTGATTTTAATTATTTAATTGTTACAATTTAATTTAAGTATAATAATAAGTTTAATAATAAGTTTATATTAGAATTAATATAAAGTATAATTAACCTTTCAGTTCAAGGAATAACCACTCATTAATTTTGCCAGCATAGCTCATCAGACACTGCACAACATTCAAAGTGTGTTCTTTGTACTTCCACTGGATTCACTTCTGGTTCTGTCTCATGTGACTTGCAGGTATCCCGAACAAGCATGCACTAGTTTTATGTCAGCAGTACTCTAGTTTCCCACCTCTTCAAAAGATTTGACCTAGGGATGACTTTTCTGCAATGCAAACTCTCTATTTGCCTTCATGACACTTTTCCACATTAACATTATTCATCCAGGTGAACAAAGTTCTACCCTGCCATTTTCTCTTATTTGCCATGATGTTGACTTAGTGATACCTGTTGTTGGAAAGGTTCCTGAGCCTTTGGTCTGTGTGACAGATGTTTTATTCGCCATGGTGGATTCTCATATTTTTGCCTGCATTCTTTTGTCTCCCTATCCACCTGGGACAGGCAGCTTTATTGCCCATAGTTGACTTTGTTAGTCATTATGCTAACATCTCTCTCGACTTAAATACCATGCCTTGGCACAATCTATCCTGATATCACCATACAGATCTCTGTTTGCAAGCTTTGTGTAAAATTGCTGAGGTACTAAGTCAGTGGAGATGGTACTTTTGTGGAGAGAGGACTCAGCTGGCACAGTTTGCAACTCATCTGTTCGATTTGTTAAATGGTGTTTTGATATTGCATAAAAGGTTTGCAAGAAAATTAATAATGGCTAATGTCTTTGGTTTCGAAGACAAAGTATGATTGGAAATTAGACAATATTTAAGATTTGGGTAAACAATTGGTAATAGGTAATAGTTTACCACTGTAGTCAAAAACAAAATTTCTCATTGTCAGTGTATGTGGCCATGCATTAAAGTGTAAAAGATATTGCATACAAAGTGTCTTACTTGCTTTTTCACTTCATCTGTTGTAAAAAATTAAAAATCATTTTTAGTGTAATACTAGTGTGATCTACCATGGCACTAAGTGATCTACCATGGCATACAATAGGGTGAGAAAGGGGCAGATTAAGTTACAAGTTACAAGTAGAGTTTATTGTCATTTCCAGACCAACGTGCTAACAAACACTGAACATCACAGACATACAAGGGCTACATAATTTAAACATAATATATACATTAAGCGCACAAGTGCAAACGTGCACACAATGACTATTGGGACAGACTATGGGCATAGTAAGTCCCAGTGCAGCGCCGACCAGTATACAGTTTTGTAAGGAAAAAGTAAACCTGGTGACAGTAGCAGATGTAAAAAAATGTAAACATAAGTAAACATAAGTGTAGACAAACAGTGCCTTGCAAAAGTATTAATACCCCTTGAACTTTTTCCACATTTTGTCACCTTACAACCACACACTTAAATGTATTTGAAAATGTATTGAAATTGAAATTAATGTATTGAAATTGCATGTGATAGACCAACACAAAGTAGCACATCATTGTGAAGTGGAACGAAAATGATATATGGTTTTTAAAATTTTAAGCAAATAAAAATCCCTACTTTGTGTTGGTCTGTTACATAAAATCTCAATAAAAAACATTAAGTTTGTTGTTGTAATGTACAAAATATGAAAAATTTCAAGGGGTATGAATACTTTTGCAGGGCAGTGTAAGTCTAGCCATAATTATAGACAACAAGATGTGCAAAAAAAGGGTCCATGTCCAGTTGTGTGTATATATAAGTTTGTGTGTGTGTGTGATCCTTGAGTCCAGTTACTGACTATTGAGGAGCCTAATGGCATGGGGAAAAAAGTCTGCTGGGTCTCTACGGTAGGAGGGTAAAATGTGTATGGGAGGGGTGTGTGGGTTCATCCACAATCCTGGTGGATCCTCCACAATCCATGGTGTATGCAGCGTAAGGTGTAAATGTCCATGATGGAGGAAAGAGAGACCCTGATGATCTTCTCAGATGTCCTCACTACCCGCTGAAGGGCTTTGTGGTCTGAAACTGTGCAATTTCCAACCCAAGCAGTGATGCAGCTGCACACAGGATGCTCTCAATGGTCCCTCTGTAGAACATGGTGAGGATGGGGGGTGGTGAGATTTGCTTTCCTCAGTCTTCTCAGAAAGCTGCTGGGCTTTCTTGGTTACGAAACTGTTGTTGAGCGACCAGGTGGAGTTCTCCGCCAGGTGAACACCAAGAAACTTGGTGTTCTTGATGATCTTCACAGAGGAGCCATTGATGTTCAGCGGAGAGTGGTCATGGTGTGCTCTTCTGAAGTCAACAACCATCTCTTTAGTTTTGTCCATGTTTAGAGACAGGTTATTGGCTTTGCACCAGTCTGTTAGCCGCTGCACCTCCTGTATGTTGACTCATTGTTCTTGCTTATGAGACCCACCGTGGTTGTGTCAAACTTGATGATGTGATTCGAGCTGTGCATTGCTATACAGTCGTGAGTCAGCAGAGTGAACAGCAATGGCCTGAGCACACAACCCTGAGGGGCTCCAGTGCTCAGCGTGGTGGTGTCGGAGGTGCTGTTCCCAATCCGGACTTACTGAAGTCTCCCAGTCAGGAAGTCCAGGATCCAGTTGCAGAGTGGGGTGTTCAGGCCCAGCAGGTTCAGCTTTCCAATCAGGTGCTGGGAAATGATTGTGTTGAATGCTGAACTGAAGTCTATGAACAGCATTCAAACATATGTGTCTTTATTGTCCAGGTGGGTGAGGGCCAGGTGAAGGGTGGTGGTGGTGTCATCTGTTGAGCGGTTGGGGCGGTAACAAATTGCAGAGGGCCCAGAGAGGGGGGCAGCAGGGTTTTTATGTGCCTCATGATGAGCCTCTCGAAGCACTTCATGATGATGGGTGTCAGTGCAATGGAACGGTAGTCATTGAGGCAGGATACTGGAGATTTCTTTGGCACGGGGACAATGGTGGTGGTCTTGAAGCACAACGGTGCTGCTCAGGGAGGTGTTGAAGGTGTCTGTAAAAACATCTGCCAGCTGGTCTGCGCATCCTTTGAGCACCCTGCCAGGAATATTGTCTGGACCAGCAGCCTTCCACGGGTTGACTCTATGTAGCATCTTCCTCACATCGACCGTGGTTAGACACAGCACCTGATCATTAAGAGGAGGTGTGGCCTTCCTCGCCGTCACGCCATTCTTATGAAGTCTCGGGTCCTCAGTAGTGCACACACCTCTGCAGTCATCCACGGTTTCTGGTTGGAGCACGTGGTAATGGTCTTGGAGACGGTGACGTCATCAATGCACTTGTTAATATAGCTGTCCAAGTTGGTGAAAGGGCCGTCAGTTGCCGCTTCCCTGAACATGTGCCAGTCAGTGTGTTTAAAACAGTCCTGAAGAGCAGAGATGGCTCCTGCTGGCCAGGTTTTCACCTGCTTCAGAACCGGTTTCGAGCGTCTGACTAGCAGTCTATATGCTGGGATTAGCATAACAGAGATGTGGTCTCTGTTAGCTGAGTAGCCGAGGTGGTTTGGGAGGTACGCGGTATGAGCCAGGGATTTTTGTATAAACAAGATCCAGCACGTTCTTCCCTCTCGTTGCAAAGTCCACATATTGATGGGATTTAGGAAGCACTGACTTTAGATTTGCGTGGTTGAAATCTCCGGCAACAATAAACAGTATGTCAGGGTTTGAATTCTGCAGCTCGCTTATAGCCCCATACAGTTCATAGAGCACATCTTTTACATTTGCACTGGGAGGGAATTTATACTCAGATTATGAGAACGGTGGTGAATTCCCGTGGTAAATAAAAAGGTCTGCATCTAACAGTCACAAACTCCACCAGCGATGAGCAGTAACTAGAGACTAGTTAGAGTTCTTGCACCATTTCGTGTTGATGTAAACACAAGCCATCGCTGTGAGTCTTACCGCACAGAGCTGTGTTTCTGTCGCCACAGTTCCAACATCACAATGTTTAAGAGATCTGCTGTTGATTTTTTTTTTGTCATTCATGTAGAAACATTTGAAAAGATTCCATTTGGACTAAATATAACTCAAAAGATATTATGATTGCACTCATATTGTGAGATCGACAGCCAACCTATGTTTATGTACAAAGAGAAAGCACAAACAAAAACATATCTTCCACATTTATTTTATGGAGGTTTTAAACATGTCATTAGCCAATTTAATCCAATTTTCCAACTTTCAGAGCACCTGAGTAGGACAGATTACACCTAATATTAAACATATGGTCCATGTTGCTGCAGACACACCAAAGCAGCATTTTAGAAGTATGGAAATGCCAGCCTTTCCTACGTCTTACCAAAACATTCTCAATTATTCCCAGTAACATGGCAATTGATAGTGTTATGGGGGAGGACGCTCCGCCTTCTCTGCACCACCAGAGGGAACCATCTCCAGAGTATTCATTTTCATTTGGACTACATTTCCCATGAGCCCCGTACCTGGGGATGATTACTTCCTGTTTGCTATTTAAACCCCACTCTGATAGAGTCATTGTGATGTCTTGTTTTGCCCCGGCTAACATTTTAGAATGGTTTTCATTGTTGTTTACCTGGTTTATATCTGGATTGTCTATTGTGTTTTTTTGATTGTTTGCTGCCTGACTTCTAACAACTCCCAAAGACACTCTTCTCTTTTAGAAAAGAATGTTGACACCTAAGCGTTTCTCATAACTTCTCTAATGTGATTTAATTTCTCTAAGGGCAGTGAAGCTTGCATTGGGTTGCTAAGAACTCAAAGACTTTAAAAGGGCGTTTTCTCCTTAGACTATGGAACACCCATATAATTGAAGGTGCACTTAGCACTGAGATACAACAGTCTGACTTTGCATGTGGATAACCCATTAGCAAAAAATTGTCTAGAAGATGAAACCCATAAGGCAATATTATAATATTGGACAAGACCTGTTATTAAGTAATTGACAAAGCAACGATTATGATGGTATCTATTTTATTTCTTTTTCTGCTTTTCATAAAGCAGTTTTGTCTTGGGCTAAAAACTTTGGATGACTGTCCAACGAATAAAACTTCAACCAGGAACATATTTACAATTATAAAATTTGCATTTTGATTAATTTTGTACAATTAAAATTGTAACAGTGGAGTGGCACATGGTATTACATTAGAATCATTGGGTTAAAAGCTTGGGCCAGACTTAGGAGGTTGGAGAGACAGTGTTTGGTCACAGATTGGAAGTGTGACAGTGAGAGCCACAGATTAAGCAGAACAGAGCTTGGTGATCAGTAAAGTATCCGCTAATGAGAGCTGTGTTGACTAAAGACCAGTCCAGCCTTTGATTAAATTGCTGAATGAATATGGCAGCTTTTGCAGAGAAAGATGGATAAACTGTGACATCTCTCTACACTCTGAAAGCGATGTTAAATTCAGCTAGAGTTAAAGATTTTAAAAGTCGGGGTCACTGCCTTTAAACACAATAGACATGTTATGTTTCTACAAAACGCCAGTCACTTGCTTAGTTCTGAACATCATTACATGCTATGATTTGGCTTTTCAGCTGTTAAGTAATTGCAGCAGCCAGCAAAAAGAATGAGAGCAGGTGGACACTGGAACTGCACTTCCCCGTTGTCTTATGCGGGACAGTCACTGGATGATGTCATTATCCTGTTGCCCAGCAGCCATGGACGACACTGTGTCCGACACAGGGTTCGAAGAAAATGGACCGTAGAAAAGGGGATTTGCCATGGACCTGAATGTGGAGCTGGACTTCAGAGCCTGGATTCTGGAATTAATGTCAGAGTGCAATGACCAAAGTGCTCCAGTCGGAACTGGGATATGGCTCCTGACCAAGGTTTCCAGTATCTTAGGCAGTGGCCAGACATGCCAAGCTAGAGCTCAGATGGATGGAAATGTTGCTCATAAGCCGTTCGTCTCAAACGGCTTATTCTGCTTGTCTTAAATACCGCTGAGATTCTTTGGTGGATTCTTTGGTTTAACTTGCCGCTGATCCTCTTTATTAGTGGCAGAAGACATTATTATTAATGGGGTGAGTAACAGCAAATACAAGCGCAAAGCTTTTATCTTAATCTCAATTGCAAAGCAGCATTGGAAGCAGCTAAGTAGGCTGACTGAAGCGGTATTTCAGTAAGGTGCCCTGTTTAAGAGTTGCCAACTGAGTGCATATAAACTCATAAAATCAGCTGCTATGGGCTGCGTTTGAATATTCCAGTCAGTTGATGTCAGCTGATATTGGAGCTTCAAGGCCTGCCTGAACTAATGCAGAATGCATGATTTTTTATTATGGTAGTATTGCATTTTCTTTTGTCCAGGCATTGGCAAAACATCATAATTAAAAGGTCAAAACATATTTAAAATTTAAATATGTTTTTTTAAGTGGTTTTCATCCTGATTCTCACCTTCTGTTTATGGCCATAAAATGTCATGACTGTTATCTTGTTTTTGGGAGTAATCCAAAGAGAAACAGCAGAAAATCTCAAAATAAACTTTAGTAACTAAAATTTAGGAACCAGGGGACCAGGAGAACACAAACCACCATAACCAAACACAAACATCAGATGCAAACATCCCTCCACATTCGTGTAAATCACTTGTGAATGTGGTTAGAAACAAAATAAATATTGCACCTTCCATGATCTCTCCATCTCAGCATTAGATCAAGGAGAAAGGGCAGGCTTTTGGGAGCTTTGCGGTCATAAGCAGTTAAAAATCACTCTTTGAACCAGCCATGAACGATCACCGGCTTCTCACACCTGCAAGACATAACCAGCAACAGCTCCACATATGCAGGGTGGGCAGGCTGCAATCTTGCCCTCACAGCCACATCCTGCGTTTTTTTTGCAGGAAAGGAAGAAGGTGTCCCCAGGTATCAGAAACTTCTGACACAGAGGCACGCACCTTCTGAAGTTATTTGGAGCTGGATCCATTGGCACTTTGTCACAAGAACAACAGACAAACAGCTCCTGAAGACAAAAAAGCTGATGACATGCTTTACAGATGCACAAATATACTGCAGGTGCACCTGATGTGCATCAAGCATTGCCGCGGGCCAGTTATGTTGGCGTGATTAGACATGAGATTCAGATGGATTCAGAGACGTTTTTAATAGCGTTAAACCAGACACATTGTTGAGTTCCCTCGAAAGGGAACTAAGCAACAGAGGAGCTAATAATGAACTAATTAACAAGATAATGACAAAATTAACAAATGAAACCAAAAACACAGATAAAACTGAACCTAAACATGATAATGACAAGGCCACGAATAGATGCACGAGGCACAATACAATGCCTTTATAAGCAGACCAGCATAATAATGGTGTGAAAAAATCACTCAAATTTCAAGCTCTTCATCATCGTTCCCCCCAGGTGTGACATAAAATGTCTTTCTTTAAAAAGGCTGGTGTTTTAGTGTTATTCTTTCCTTAAGATGACTATGTGAAAAACGAGAATCCAAAGACACTGACGACATTCTGTTTCACAGTGAAGAAGTGTTAAATTTGTCATTATTCTGGACAGGAGACTTGGTTTGTTCACTAGCACTCTCTAGGCTTTTTTGAAACCCATTGGTGTGTCAAGTTGTGGTTGAAATATATGAATAATGTTTTTTTGAGTCATCCCTGTAAATCTGTCATCTTTCATTGCATGACAATTTTTTTACACAGTAATTTCCATCAATTGCACCACTTGCTTTTCTAAAGAGCCTAGAGCTTTAAAGATAGACCACGAGTCCTAGTACAGTGATATCATGTATGTATGTTGTCGCACTTAAACATTGAGTTTCAGGAAACATTATACAGGTTTTATTTGTCTCACACAGTTACATACATAGGATACAACAAGCTAATATTTTTGGTGTTGGTTTACTTGCTTTAGTGAATTAGGTCAGTACAACAACATCTCAACTGTTTGGAAAATATTAGTACATATCAGATGTCTAGCTTGTGCTTGGTGGATCCATGTACTTATGAATTCTGTTTACTAATAGGCTTTGAGAAATTTATTTTCCTTTACTTCTTTTTCAGACATACTGATTCACAAATTGATTGACAATCATGCCTGTGTTATTGTGGGTAGCAGGATGTGAGGTTGTGAGACAGGTTGATATTTAAAAACTGCAGAAATGACTTTGGCCTTGCTGTTTATCTGCATGGTAATGTTGAAGTGCTCAATCATGCTTTTAAACAAGCTGTCTAATGCTAAAGTACTTTTTCACAGCGCTTTAAGAAACGGCACAGCACTGTTATCTACAGGACAGGTCCCTGTGCCAGCCTGTACCACTGGATTTAATGTCAAATCCATTGGCTTATGTACTGAATCCATGTGAATGTTACCTGAAGTGGCTAAAAACGAAAAATGAAGATAACTGCAGTTAGATGTTATTAGTGCTCAGGAAGCAAGACAGAAAACTTCAGCTAGAAGACAAATTAGTGACACTATATGTTTAGTAGCACTGGCCTTGCTTTAGCATTAACATTAAAAGACTTCTAGCAGTTTGTGAGGTGTGATATTGCCAACCCAGACGTGAATGACAAAAAGGCTTTCAGGATGAATTTGTAAACAGTAGCATTTTCATAGTGTACTACCCCCCAGAATCTGGATTTGTTTATGCATAACGTGAGGGATAGAGAAATGTCTGTGTTGAGCTCTGGCAGAAAACTTTATTTAAAAATTTTATAATAGTTCATTCTGTGGATTGTATTAAAAAAATGTTTTAAAATTGTTTATTTTGAGTCTCCTGTGTGCTTTATGTAAGGAATGTAGCATTATTTTTGTGGTGTTCATTTAGATGCTAGCTACATCAGCTGCAAGGCAGCTCACTGCCTGTAGGTTTTAGAACACAGAGAGGTGCTCTGTTTCTCTTTTAGTCTTTTCTTTCTCTGTGTCATCAAGCGAGTCTCTCCGGTCCTCCTCTGTGTCTCTCCTGAGCTCTTGCACTTTAAAGCATTCAGTTCAGTCTTATCAGTGCAGTAATTTAGCCCTCACAGCTTGGGTTTCTGTTTGCCACCCCTGGCCTATTGTTCAACGCAGCTGTAGTTTAGATAAACCCTCCAACAGAACAAAGTCTGTCTTGACCTTTACAGACCCAATCGCACTTGTTTTCCTCAAAACTAATTTCTGCTGCTTTCAGGTCTGGGAGAGCATAAGAAGGGGGATAAATGGGGAGGGGGAAGAAAAGAAGAGAAGAAAGCAAAGGGAGAGGATTTAGATGGCTAGCTGCCCCTGGCTGCGCTCTTTCACGCTAGTCAGTAAAACATATCCCTCTTTATAATAAGCTTCTTACGGTCTCCTTGTACGCACACGCAGTAAGAAGCAAATAACCTTCCCCTTAGAACATTATATATAATATATATAATTTTGTCACTCATTAATATCGCTATTGTTTCTCCAAGACAGCAATAAATAAAAAACCCAGAAATCTCACATATCTCCTCTAGTGAGAGATTACACTCAAAAGTTTCACCCGAAATTATTTTCATACCAAATTCATTTTCTATGTCTGGGGCCCGAAGGATCTGGGTAGCTTGCGTCAAGTGCTTTGATAACAATGTTTTACTAGGAACAGTTCAACAGAGTTCAACAGGCATATTTTAGAAAAAAAGAAAAGCTTCTATTGATCTTGGACACATCTAGCAACTTGATGTATTCTCAATCACACTATCTTTGTATCAGTTTCTTGGTGTTATCTCCAGCTTTTGAAGCCTAAACTTAGCATGTGCTTTCAATTTTTAATTTACAACATTTTGTGGTATGTGGTTCTTTGATTGGAAACCGTTTGATAATAACATTAATGTAATATTAAAATTTGTTGAATCAAGTGTTGGAAACAATTTGAGAATTCATAAGTACATTTCTGCTTTTTCTTTTAGCTTTCATAGCTTATTCAGTCCTCTGGTGTCTCACGGAAAATAAGAATGAAGTGGAAGCTTTAATGGGGGTACCGACGTGCATTAAAAGATCTATTTTTCCCCACTGTCATCTTTCAACTTGATTAGTACTTCAAGATGTAAATCCCAAATCCCAGTGTCTGTCAGGTTGTCCCATCAAAAGCTCAATAAAAGCAGAGAATAAAGCAGAAGTGGTTAAGAGAGGCCCAGCCTCAAATGGCTGGTCAGTCATCCACTTCAGCCATGTCAGGGACGTCCTTGAATCTGCCCAAGCACAGGGGTTCCCAGGGAGACAGAGCCTGCTCTTAGACACACAGGGATTAACTTTTCACATGGCTGGGGGTCTGTGCGTGAAACTAGCTGACAAGCAAACAGCTTTATTAAAAGAAAAACTAAGGAGAGGCTGAGCAGGAAGCAGTGACAGGGCAGAGAAAGAATTCTTCACATAATGGTCCCGTGGGGAAAATTCAGCAATATTTCATATTAATATTTCAATATTTATCTTAATATGTTCATATTCAGTTAATGCATACAAAAATGGATTTTGCTCCTTGTCATTATCACAGCATAATTTTTGAAAATTTTGTCAACATTATTCTATTATGTTTAACCAATGAACTTGGTCCATTTGTGTTTGTGCTACATAAATGATTGCTGATGATTTCAGGTTTCCAGCATGCTTTGCACAAAATGGAATAATGACAGTAAATGTTGAAATTGACTTGAAATTAAATCAATTTGTAACTACTGTGAAAATAGGACCATACGTAGGGTTTTATAATTACAGAGATCTAGGAATGCTTTTCCTATGTATGTGCATTTTAAAGTTTTTTTAAGGCCAAGTAATTGGATAACAATGTAGATTTAAAACCACGGCAGTGGGTAGAAGCATACATTATGACTATATTTACACTAGGTGTTAGTGTTTTTGTTAAATACATTAAATAATTCTAATCCCATTCTGGGCACAGTGGGCCTACCTGCTTTTAATCTCTCATCTCCATCACCTTCTCTGTTTTTTTTCTCTCAATTTCCTTATCTTGACCTGTATTTCTTCACTTCATAAACCATATTTTTGGTTGATACAGTCTTTCATAGTAATCTGTGTCGGAAAGTAAACATAGGATTGACTGATATTCATGTTATATGAATAATTTTCTTAGACGAGAATTACTGAAGGCTACCAGGAAAGCTGTAAATAGACTTATTAAATTAATTATTAAATTAATAAATATTCACAATATGAGTACATTCATTATTAATCTTATGTCTAATGTGGTGAAAACAGATTTGTTAACATCTTGCCTTATTGACAGTTTTGCATCAGTGATTTTTTTCTGTCAGTCGTTTAACATTTCTATTGTAAAACATCTGAGAAATATTAAATGTGTAGTACAAACATTAACCACTTCCAGAAGCATAGCTCTCGAATTTATGCTTGGCGCTTGTGACCATAAACCCCACCTCCTTTTATCTGATTGGTCATCATCTTAAATGCTTTGATATTGACAAACGCTGTTAGACCCCTGAGACAGCTCAGATGAGAATGTTTGTTATCTTGGCGTTTACAATATTCTATTATTATACTATTATTATATACAACATTGGGGTCAGGGGGACCTTGGGGACCTCATTGGTGGGTATGGCATGTATGCAAATGCCAGTGCAGTAAGCAGCTATCTTTCTGGTGCTTCCTGTCCAACCATTTATTAAATGTGGTAAAAAAAAGTGATTAGTTTTTAATTGTTTTCCCTTCTGAAGCAGCTAAATTTAATTGAATCAACACAAGTAAATTATTTCTGGTACAATTCAGAAAATTTGTGAAAATTATTACTTGTCTGTTGAATTTACCAAATTTAGACTCAGATAAATCTATTCAATTGTGTAAAAATGGGTGTTAATTAAACCAACAACCTATTTTTTTAAATGCATTGTGACTGAAATGTGGTCAAACAGTCAGATATATTAAAAAAGGTATTTATTTTGCATATTTATTTTATTATTTATTTGGAACACTGTTACTACAAATGTAATATTTCCTTTTCAAATGTTTAAAATTGGTTTATTGTGTAATGACCTATAGTGTTTTACCAACGCATGTCGGTTTTTTGAAAGGCATTACATTTTAAAGCCCAGCCACAAGAAAGTCATTTTAATTTTTTTTATATTAATTTTTTATATTTCTTATATTCATTTACATAGGGATGCCTTGTTTTATTCAAAGACGACTGATTTTCTTCTTAAACAAATCAGTAGGCAGACTGTTTTGACTGCAATAGTAGATCAGGAAACAAGTCTATTTATGACTGACACTTATGGCCAATGGCCAAGAGTGGTACAGGGAGGTCAGTTTGTAGGTATCAGAGTATATCCCTACACTGTTAAAGCAGATAACTCCAGCATTTACAGTTTAACCTACTCAGATACACACACTGCAGAACCATAAAATTGCATAAGCTTGAAATACTATTTACGGACCTCATGTACATTCATTTAAAACCCAATTTCATAAACATAGCGACACAATCCTTAAAATGTAAGCATAAATATATGCATTTCAAAGTAGTAATATTTTATTAAGTATTTATTATAGACAATCAATAAATCAATACAATACAATACAATACAATCAACAATCAATAAATTACTTTTAAGTAAAAAACAAAATGTTTTTTAAAGGTCTGTACTTACTGTATGTAAACACTTGTATTACACTCATCTTTGTTTCGCCTACGAAATTAAGTAAAACATCTGAAACAGTTCACAAATCTTTTTTTTTCTTTTTTTATGGTTGTTATGCTTTTTAAGTAAATCACCAGAAACTGATCCTAACAGAAACGAAAGTGCCCTACCTGCTCAGCAGAATACAATGGAATCAGGTTGAAATACTAACTAATGTGGATAGCATAGCCCTAATAATTTGAATATAGATGAAATGAGAAGTGACAACAATTGCAGACTTTAGAAGTGTATCCAGATTTTGGTAAACATTAAAACATTGTTAAAATTTTAGAGGGAATAGATGAGAAATTACAGAGGCCTTCTACTCCTGAGAAAAAATCTGAGATGAGGATACTAGCAGAAATCTCCATTTGATATTTGTTGCTGTGTACTTGAAAATATCAAGACATTTTAAAGATCTTGTTTTTTTCGTATTGGATTGTGCCTCTGCAATTACCTTAAAAAAATCCTTTTATAAAAGGTTCACCACCATAAAAGAAATTGTATAATTCAAATGATACTAAGAGGTTAAAGTTTCCTGTGAGACCCTGGTGTTTTAAGAGATTTAGGAATCTATGGTTGCATGTTATTTGGACAGTCATAGCACAACTCTTATTGTTTTCTTTGCCACAACCATCACATTTCAAGATAAAACCCTCTCACTCTTCCGTCCAGTCACTGTATCCTACTCGGGGCGGCCATGCACAGCTCCTGAATGCTGCTCCTGAGAAAGCTGATATTTTCATGGCCTGCAGGCAGCACAGCAACAAAAAACACTTTTTTGTCTTTTGGAAAGATACTTTAACACATTTTAAACTCATGTGTTACAAAATTAAGGGATTTATAATGATAAGTAATGAATGCACTATGAATGCACACATACTTATAAAAATGTATGACTTGAATAAGTGGTGTTTCTAGGATATAAAAAAGTGGTGCAACAGCCAATATAAACCAACAATAAGCTACATTTTTTAAACTACTGTATCAACAGAATTGATTAATCTAGGCTAAAGTTATTTTTAAATAATGTATTGCTCACTGTTGAATATATTAGTTGTAATTCATTATTAATTAATAATTTAAATTAACTTTAATTCAACTTGAAATGCTACAAATGTATATGTAAATTAACATTACCCATTATTAATAAAATGCTATAAAAGTATTGTTCATTGTTATTTCATGTTGGCTATTGCCTTCATGCAACGTATTTTAGCCTACTGAATCTTATTGTAAAGTGTTACCATATTTATCTATATGTGCACGCTTTAGACTGAAAAATTAAAATTAGTTTCTGCTACAAAAAAACATATGGCAGAGTAAATTCACCAGCATTCTGTTGTTATTGTGTTCTCTACAAATTAAAGTTGATCTGTGTTGTCTTCTGAACGCCATGTAAGGACAACATGAAAATGATTCCTTTCATGTATACTGCCCCTGTCATTTATGTCATCGCTTATGCTTGAAATTTTCTCAAACTGTCTTTAGATCTGCATTGAAGATTTAGCACTTAACCCAGCAAAAAAGGCCCTGATTGCTTTTTTAACAATACAGTGGCCTTGGAAGTGGGTTCTAAAGAGGCCCTACAGAATATTAACAGGCATAAGGGGGAAATCTGCTCCCTAGCACTGTGGGGGTTGATTAGCGTCATAATGAAGTCAGACAGAACAAACAGAAGAAAAGATATACCTAAAAAAATAGACTGAGCAAGCTTTGACAAAATAACAAAGCAGATTTGCAAACACGTATACCTCCTCCAACATTTTCCTTGCTTTTCCAATCCTTTATAAACTTGTTGCAGTGCAACGTGAGCTTATGAAAAGCAGCAGGGATTGTTCTTGAATTAGGAAAGTCAAGGGCACCTAAATAGAGAAGCAACGGGGAAATAGCTGGCCAGGCCTAGATTGTGCTTGAATTAGCCAAACTATTCAGATCCTCCTGAAAAGCTTTTGGGCGCTTTCTCTACAAGCAAACTGGGAGGAAATCTGGCTATTGTCACATGTTTTGAAGCAGTTGAGGCCTAAGTGAGGTGCTTACCTACAGATAAAAGTTGAGACAATGGCACAGACTGTAGATATCTGGAAGAGAGTATGGCTTTTAGTCTAGTTTTTTACCTGGCATCCTTGCTTAAGGTTTTTAATATTATAGTATTTTATCAGTCGTCTGTTTGCAAGTAAATTGTGCAAGTAAATGGGCCCTCACCTCTCCCCTCCTGAGGCAGTCCATCAGTGTTTCTCACTGCCATCCATACATGCTTCCTGTCTTTACACCGCTGAGGTCTTCCAGAACCTTCCTCTACATTCTGCCCATGTACACACTCTCATTAATCAATGTCAAGCTTTAACCAGAGTACAAGGCCAGTATTCTCTGTGCTGCCCCCTCAGACCCTCATACAGCTCATTGTTCTGATTCACATGGACTAAGAGCCCAAGCTGAAAGGGATGAGACTGAAAACTAAAAAGGAGGAGGCACGTCTGCATCTTTTTCTCACTTGTTCCCACTCCTCCTCTGTCCATTTTTAACTGGTGCATGAAAAAAGATGATGACTTGGAAGAATAATATATCTACAGAGAGAGCGAG
Organism: Botia almorhae; assembly: GCA_036877575.1. NCBI lineage: Eukaryota > Metazoa > Chordata > Actinopteri > Cypriniformes > Botiidae > Botia > Botia almorhae. The sequence goes on along the minus strand of JAZGTJ010006584.1, from coordinate 5,548 downwards.
AGAGACAGTCATTGTGCCATGTTCGTCATTAACCTCTGCTGTAGCTCCCAGATGGAGTTGCCACTTTTTATACAAAGACAGCCCTTTTTTACCCTGAGGATAAAAAGTATTTAATCATGTCTAGCCAGAAAAAAACTAAAACATTTTAAAAGGTTTTATGGTGATGCAGAACGTTTTGACAGACAACAGAGCACAAAGAACAAAGCGGACACCGTTGGTGCCTTGCGTGAACAAAATGGAAAATAACTTTGGACAGAAAGAAGCCCTGGAAAAGTTTTTACTTTCTCTCCTTCTATCTTCCCACACATTCTGTGTGAGCTCTTCATTCAGGATCCTGCTTATAAAGGGAGTTTGCTACACTGGCTTTACTAAGATGCCATTCTAGGATGGGCATTTGGATATAAAAAATATCATTGGAACAGACTGTTAATAAAAACTGGTTTAATACAGGAACCATCAAATCCTTAAATTGAAAAGGAAAAGAGAAGCACACCTGTCTGCAGTTGTGGATGTCAATTGATGTTGCTGATATTGTGTATATCCATCAAAATATGAATGCAGAAAGTTGACAGATGTTAGCGACGGCTGACGTTAGGTCACGTCAACTGCAACTTTGCCTGGTCACATGCCACATGTGCAACACTGTTCACCTCAGAACAGACCTTTGTCTACTGAGAAGCAATTAGTCTTTCATCTGTTCACTTTCACTTCTGCTCACATACAGTTCCTCTAGGCACTTACGGGCTAGACACTGTGGTAGAGGGCCTTTTGGAAGGGCAGCTTAATAACATTGCCAATCAATCTTTTATCACCTGAAAGCCATCTAAACTTTTGCTCTTTAACTAACATTCTGAGGTCTATTAAGAATGTTGAATGTGAACAAGACAAACAGCTGAGATTAAAATCCTTTAAATTCCTCCAAAGGTGTTTGGGAAGCAGCTGCCTTTGGGTTTAACAGTGAGATCAAGAAAATATTACTGTATAAGAAAATAAATATATCTGGTGGTTAGACACTTTTAATTGTTTCATCAGGCAATATTAGCTTTTTTGAGTGGCCTTCCTCAATCTGACTGACTTAAAGCATGACCATTAGTAGTATTTGCTAAGGCATGGGTCACTATTAGTGTGGCTTATATTTGGGAAATGCACCAATAACCTTTAGAATTAAACTTTGTGGTTGTCTTGCACCGTTCGTGCTACAGACATAAGTGATACCTGGAAGCAGCTTAATGAGCAGAGGTGTACCATTATTTTCAATAAAAGTAATAATAACAATTTATTTAAGATTCATTTTGATGGCTTATGAGGGCCCTAAAACTCCTAAAAATGAAACAATATTTTTGCAACTTCATGCAGTTTTGTCTAAATCTTAACTGTTTTCTCAATAAAAGAGTGCAAAAATACAATTTCTTTATGCCCATACATGATATTAAGATGTCTCTGATCCACAGCAGCCTGCTGATCTTCTCTGTTGTCTTCTAGCACTCTTGTCTGGGACAGCGGCCAAGTGCCACCAATGACACGCAGCCTAATAAATCATCCCTATTTCAACATCTTCAAGGCCCAAAGGCTACCCCTGACCATGACAAACTCTTCTCTTTCTCACCACGGGACTCCTCAGAGATGACAAACCCAGTATTGTCTCAGCCGCAGTGAAGAGGAGGCTCTCATTTTCTCAACCCATTGGACAAAAGGCGTCTGAGGGACAGCTTTAGCCTGCCAGCCCAGATAGCCAGCTCTCAGCAGGAAAGGCTGCTCTCTTTCTTCTCCTTCGTTCTTGTCTTTTAATGCTCTGCTCCTTCAGAGGTCAGTGGCTAGGCCTCATCCTTTCATTTCCACTGAACTCTCAGGAAAATATAAAGACATCAAGTGCGGAGGAGGGGAAAAAGGCAAAATTGCCAGAAAGAGATATTCGACATGGCTGTCACTTCTATTCTGTTGCAACTTATCATCCATGTCGTAAGATGAAAAAGAGGGTGAAAAAATAGATAAATAAACAGCATGGTGGAAAAGTTGGATTATTCATTAATTAGAAAAGAAATTAAGAGAGAGATGAAATCAATTGGTAAAGTTTAAACACTGCACATTTGAGACCCAGACTATTCAGTGGCTTTTTTGTGGGTTGCTACAAAACAGCATGGGGCCAGATTCAAATATTTGTGTAATGCGTGCGTATGTGCATTTGCAATTCTTACGATGAGTATAAAATAAGCCCCAAAAAACCATAGTTTATAGTGAATTTAAAACACCTCAAGGGGGAAAGTTTTTTTTTTAAAACACCTCAAAGTTTTTTTCAAAACTGTATCACACAGTTGCAGTGGCACAGTAATACTGAAGTATTAAGGTTGCAGGTGTATGTTTATAGAGTAGTTTACTTAGCCCATCATAATCAAAGACCGAACTACCGATTTCATAAAGACTAGTTTGGTTTAAAGACTTCAGGGTTGCAGTATACTTGTTTATTGCTTATAGATGGGAGGAGTGTTCAGAAAACCAGCTTGATAGCAGCATAAGATGACTGCTTGGCTGTTTATGCAGTTGCAGAAATTACACACATATTACAGTTCCAATGCATCACCCTATTGTTTTCCACCTCAAAACATTTGGATTTCCCATTAACCCATAAAGAGTTTTGAATTTTCTGCTGACAGACAAGCCTTAATGTCTTAATCTGCAGCATGTCAGGGCCATGAAAGGCTGCATTGGACATACCCCTAAAAGCCACCCAGTGACTTTAATCAGGGTCAGGACACTGGGCCCAACACCAGCTCTGACTATCTGTTCTGTGTGACAGCATATAGCAACAAAATGTGCATTGTCTGGTGCCGCCTCAGGGTTCCAAAGTTCCTCGGGGGGCTGGAAAGCACAGGAGAATATATGGACTTGTTAGCCTTTGCTGGCAGAGATGAGGACAATCTTTTTGTACTTGGATGAAACAAAGAACAGCATACAACAAATTATGGGCTGACTATGCAGCTTCCATGTGTAAGCGCACAAAGGTTTGTAATGTACAAAAACAAACTATGATTAATTTATTTACATTTCAGTCAGATGCTTTTTCCTTTCTTAAGGACCTATTTACTCCAAGAACAATAACTGTAATAATAACCATAAAGGTTTCTGTTGTCGAAGAAAAGAGCTAAATCCACACCACAACTATAACTTAACACAGAGGAACATTATTGTTGGAATCATTTTAACAGATAAACAATAATGTATTGACAGCTCATTAAAATCTATGGGACTTGACAAAATGACATATGACCTTCCTCATTGCCAAAGGGAAACCCTACACTGTTACAAGTGATTTGTTGTCTCAACACCGTTCTTGTTGTTGAGACAACAATTTTATTCTATATATATAGAGAGAGAAAGAATATATTGATATTTATATAGAGAGAGAGAGAGTATATATCTAGAAGAAGAGGGCAAAAATTATAGCTTAACATTGGGCTGAATTTTACGCTTTAGAATGTCATAAAGACTTGGGGGTGGGCTCATATCACTCGGCTTAGTAAGCAGCAACAATTAGTGACAATTGGGCAACCACCCCATTGACTTCCATTTAAAAAGGTGAGAGGTATCAGAACATCGTGGAGACAAGTGGGTGTCCTCTTTTGATTCAAACTGGCAAGTAGTCTTTAATTATTAGCATTGAAACTGTACAGCCATACCCTAACAGCCACTTAGAGCACCCTAGCAACCAACATGAATTAGCTATATCTATATAAAAAAGTCATATTTTAGTATATCTTTCATGCTAAGTCACGTTATCTGTCATGCTAAGGCATGCCATTTCATGCTAAAACATGCTAAATCATACTAGCATCATGCTAAATGATTCCAGCATTATGTTAAAACATGTTAACATCATTTAAATATTCCTGAGTTTTGCCACGGCAAGCACCACTCACATTTTCTTTAGAAAATCTAGTTGATAGTGCAATTGATATAACACAGGAACTTCAATTAAAGTTGGGTTAACAAAGCGTTATACATTTAATTAACTTTAGTGTTATGGGTTTTTTATTGTGCAAACTTGTGTATTTGTGTAAATGTAAGAAAGGTTTTTTGTTATTTTCACTTCAAATCAGCTCAGGTTGAATTTACTTAAAAAGTGTGATGCAAACATAGTGCACATATGTTGTAAGTAAATTCAACACATTTTTATCAGTGTACCACTGTTTGAAGTTATAGCCCCTTTGAAAGATGTCTTTAAAAAACTTATTTTAAGACAAGCAGGAGACATTATGCATTGGGACATTAAGTTGTTAAAACAGCTGTTTTGGAGTGGTATGGACGACATCATGGCCCAGATGCTGCCGACTAAGGGTGACCACCCACCCTTTATTGAGTTTGTCAATGTTGCGCTATGGGTATGTGGTTCCACCTTCACCGTGAGGGTTGTAGAGGAAGACATAAGCTCTGACTCCCCAGTGTTCTCACCATCTTCAGCAGCCATCTCGCTGCCCACTCTAAACAGGAATCATCGCCTCAGTCCGGAAAGCCTCAGAAAGCCAGAGAGGTCATCAACCACAGAGCCTGTCATCTCCGAGCCAACCATATAACTAGAGCCCGTGTCAGTGCCCATCATGGACCACAAGTCCAGGAGCCAGAACCAGTTTTTGTGTTCACCAGGGAGCCAGAGCCAGATGCCATTGCTGTTCTGAGGCCCGAGCCAATCACCACTTCCCAGCCAGATAATGGGATATCGGATTAGTCCATCTCTGTGCCTGTTGAGGAGCTTTTCCTTATTGACTTCACCATACAGTCAGCTCTCACTCTCATTCCCACCCCCAAAGTCATTCCCCTCTTCAGCCTGCCATAATGGGTCTGTTAAAAGACCCCTTCCCACCCTGTATCCTAACCACCCCCTTGCTCATGGACTCCCTGATGACTCCACCCTCTATACTGAACTTGCCTGCCTCGCTGGTTTGACCCAGCTCATCAACTCCTTTGTCCCCGCTGGTCTGGTCCAACTTATTTACTTCTTTTGTCACAGCTAATTCTGCCAAGCTCATTGGCTGTTTCATCCTGTCCAGCATCCCTTGTCCTCCAGCCCCACCCTGCTTCCTGGCTTCTTCCACCTTCAAAAAGAGCCACCTCAGCTAGTGCATTGCTCCTCAGCTCTCATCTCATCTCTCTCCATTAGCCCATGGCTCTGTGCTCTCTCAGCTCTACCATGGTTCAGCAGTTTTCAGGCTCTACCCAGCTCTCTCATGCCCCTGGCTCCACCTTGGTCAGTCGTCTCTCTGCCTTTGTCACGGACTTCTGGGTCTCCGGGTAAACACTCCACCACCTCATTCTGCCAGGTCCCCGCAACCTATCCGGGCCCGTACGCCGGCAGTACCTTCTTGGTCTCTACACTTATCCCCAGACAGTGGACAGTGATAAAGTTCTTAACAAAAGCAATGCACTACCATAACACATTTAAAGGGCCAAAAGCTTTGACATCTCTATGCCTTGGCAATGATCTCACAACTGCCTCAGCATGCATACATACTGTTTAACATGTTTAAACTCTGTCCAATGTTAACAAAAAAAAAAA
>JAZGTJ010006583.1:0-24620 GCA_036877575.1 Botia almorhae | reverse complement strand
TGCATGGTCAATTTTTACCCAGGACAGCGTGTTTGCACCGCGTCAGACCCTCAATGTGGTTAAGGCAGAGATGTGCTCTTGACTGGCGTTAATATCTTTATTTTTTGTGAAGGCTTTGAGAGTTTAAAGGCACAAACAGCATGTGTAATTTAATCCATGGTTACAACTCAAACATGTCACTCACACATTTTTTAAAAGAACCATCCTATACGCTATAGCAATCTGGCGTTTAGGTTTATATAGGCACAATAAATACACATGTTTGAAGGTCCATTTTGCCTGGATGCATACACTTCCATTTGCATTCAAATTAGATGACTTAACTCCTCTCTACTTCAACACAGAGAAATGAGAAAAGGAGATTCTGCGAGGTTCTGCTGCAGAGGTTCTCTCAAATCTATATTGCCAGAACGTTTATGAAACATAGAGCTTTATCTTGGCGAGGCGTTGAAAGGAATACAGCTCCTTCAAGGTCAAGAGAGAGATGCAATTCTGTCTCGTAATGAATTGAAAATATTTCTCTTTGCACTGAAAATGTGGACCGCTAAAACCTCGCGTTCGGCATTTGTGTTTTGATTGCGCTGTGCTTTGAAACTAGGAATTAAAAGGTTAGTTTCTTAATTAATATACGCGGTGCAAATCAGTGACACAATCAAAATGACATTTCGACCGGCGCGAGGGCAGTGGACTAGTAATTAAGTCACGACTTATTTCAGTGAAGCAGTTTTAATACAAATTTTTGTTGCACCAATATTCTAGATATTCTATTACACTGGAAAAATTGTAAACACTGATTCATCATACATAAGGCAAAACACAAGTTCCCACAATCTTACCTGTTTAACTTTTGAGAATGTTTTGTGCAATGTGGAATGTTTAACACAAATTGACCATTTCATTGACTTTTTGTTAAATGTGTGACATCACTCGCTATGATTAAAATGACCTGTCTCTATAATATTTCACATATATTAAACATGTACATGTTAAACTTAAGGTAAAACAGAAACATACGTACTGTAACTTGACAGGTTATGTACCACAGCAATTAGCTATAGTCGCTAATTAGACACCTGGGTATTTGTTTTACTTAAGCCATTAACCTAGCATTGCATTTCTCCGTTGCTAAGCTCATACTTTTAAGCAACATGTGCACCGGTTCTCCTTGAGGTCCAGATGTACCATTAAGACAATAACCACTGGGATACGTAACTCTGGACCTTCTAACCTTAAACAAATCTAACTTTTAAATCTCTATTTTCAACAAAATGTTTGTTTCACACCCGCTTGAACACGTTTTGCCTTTTTAGTTTCAACAAAGATCTCTTCGAGTGACGCCTCCACCTGACGGGCAACATCTTCCCTCCCCGCCGCAACTTACACAGATAATTCTGCTTTTAAAACATGTGCACTTACGGAGACGCTTCTTACACCAAACTTAAACACCCCTCGGTACTTCAACAGGCAGCTTCGTTTCCGAGGGCCGTTTCCGAGGGCCGTTTTTGAGGGCCGTAAATGCTCCTTTTCCATTTGTGTTTATCAGCCGAGCTCATAAAGTGTTTTTGAAGTGTAATTTTCTCTGCGTGACAGGTTGTAATCCTCAAATGGTGCTCTGCTTTTGGGGCAAAGGAAATAGCCCGTGAAGCTCATTGTGTTTTCTCTCATCTTTTGCGGCACCGCGGCTGTCAGCTATTAATGAAACCGCGCAAAGACTTGTCACCTTGATTAAAACTGTCATCTAAGAACAATGATGCATACTGGAGCCTTATATGTTGCCAAAGGGGGTTTGTGTAGCTTGATGGTGGCACATTTCATACAGGCAGGGAACATTAGCTCTAGATGACTTTTACCTGAGGTAGCATTTCACCTGTCGCCTGACAGCAGCGGTCTTCTTGTTTGTCAACGTGGAAAGCGGCTATAAAATTTATGCACGTCTTTCAAGAATCTGATTACGCGTGCAGGTGATACGTAAACATGAAGTATCGATCGCTAGCGTGGGTGTAAACATACCGCAAAACAATTCCTTCATTGTGCTGTTTAACTGTCTGTCCAGTTGTGTACGAACAGTAACTCACAGTAATATATACAGTATAGAAGATTATGCTCCAAACAGGATTTTTACTGTATTTACTAGATTTGTTTATAGATTTTGTTTATAGATTTTTGACAGGTTTAATCAAGGTGAGAGGTATTCATCTGTACATAGTGTTTTCTGGGGTGTTGCCAAGGTGTTGCTATGTGGTTGCTAAGGTGTGCCTGGGGGTTTCTAGGATGTTGCTAGACGCCTGCTGGATGGTATCTTAACTGGCCCAGTTAAAAGTCAACCCTCAAGTGATATTTTGATACCTAAATATAGCTCAGGTCCCTTGCTCAATGTACTGCAAGTCTAAAGGATTTTTTTATCACAAAACGTAAGACCAACACAGCTATAACCGCTCACTCATCTCTGCAAAACCACTGTCATGCATCGTGATAATTCTTTACAATACTTCTGATAAAAACCTTAATCCTAAATCTGAGCGGCAGTTATTTTGATGCGTGTTAATAATCTGCCGATGTGACTTTTTTTAATGCAGTCGCAGTGGTGCAATATTTAATACAAATAAGATCATCCGTAGCCTAACAAGCACTTCGGCAAGATCAATTAGACGATGAAAAACATATCCGAGACGACACAATTATACAAGCAACAAATATCGATTAAGTAGCAAGTTGCTATTAAACTGATATTTAGCACATCATTACGCAGCGCTGCAGTTGTTATGTTCTCTGTTTTCTGTTTGTTTCATTCCAACTCATCCTTCAATCCGGCTTCAGTTCAACTAAACATTGCAGCCGACGATCATTTACCACAAAGCAACAGTTCTCGACCAATCACAGCAAATAAACCGTGGCTGCTAAAATGACTTGCATACCTGCAATTATATGCACATGAAGTGCAAGCAGGGAAATGATATATGATATACTGAGGCCTGCAATCACACGATGGATTAACAATCCTGATTTTCCTGACCAATGATTTGATCGCGGTACTTAGCGTTTCAAGGACGAATACGTTATAGCCGCGAGACCCCTGCGCGTAAAGCTCGCTTAGTTCCACGTAGATCTTATCCCACAACACGGCTAACTTTTAACCCAGCTAATGTTAGGTGGTAAGACTGTTTTCCTAACATTTCCATTATGTTACATAAAGTTAAATTGGTTATTTTTAAAGTTTTAAATTTAGTTTAATTGTAGTTCAAGGTAGTTTTTTAGACGTTCTGTTAACATTGTTGGATGGTTAAAAGCACGTTATTTAAACATTTTTAAATTCTGTAATGTTTTTTAAACATTCCACTAACAACTTAAAAATAACACTTTTAATATAAAACATGGCCTTTCAGGTATGCTATCAGTCAGTGTTATATTCCAAAAATATTCCATGAACCTTTTAGAAAGTAACAAAGGAACGCTTTAAAGATGAACATATTCAAATTTCAGCCTTCTAGACTTCCTGGGAAAGCCTCTTGATCATCTTTAAGAGGGTTTTGCCTTATCAAGATCATAACATCAAGATGAGCTAATGTGGTACATTAACATTACATATGATACTCATTTCAAAGGTTTGCATTTAGGCATTTGGCGGTCAACTAACCCACGATCATAAGATACCAGTTGAGTCACAGGAAGAATAACAAAGACATGGACTCTTAGTTGGCTGTGAAGTTTGTTCATATTTTCCCCTAGATAACATTAACTATGAGGCTTGAATAGAATCCCAGCAGGGAATGTTCTCAGAAAGTTGCCATAATGTTTTCTAAATATTCTCTCCAGTTCTCCCAAAGTTATCACCGTTATTATCCAAAGTTATTACCGTTGCATATCGTATATCAAAATTCTTCAAGAAACTTAAGTTGCCATTTTAGACAAAAAACTCAAACAATATTGTTAATACAATGACTATAAAATTGGACATTTTGAACACTCCTAGAACATTCAAAAAACATTTTTAATGTTTTTGTTACTTAATGCAAACATTGGAGCAATGTTCTTACAATCTAAAATTGTTAGCTGGGATGTCATGATGTGGGCACAGAGGACAAACACATATTGGATCAGACAGACTCACTTGGTTCAGTGTTGAGCCTCTTACACTCTATATGGCCTTTACATTATTCCTGGTAACAGAAACTCTGCTCTGCCAACAGAAACATATCCTCCAAATTTAATTTAATACACAGAATCCCCTAATACCTCCTCAAGACACTGAATATTACACAGCTCAACTTATAGCAGCACTTATCTGAGTAGTTAATTATGACCGAACACGTTTATTTGCATGTTCAGCTGCAGCGATTCTCCTCATAGCGATTCTGTGACGTTGATGTATAAACAACACCAGCAGTTGAACACCGACTTAAAATGGTCTGATTGGTGGAACTCTACCTTTCGCGTGTGAGGAACGGCCCTGGGGGACGTACAACCTTTTAAACCTTATGAAAATGCTAATGATAAAGCCGATCATTGTCTCAGTCTCATTTTGGATGCATGAGGGCTGACAGGAATGCAGTATTCATGCAGAGTCTCAGCAGAGGAAGGCCTTCATTACGTAGCGTGGGAGACGTAACGCAAGCCAGGAAGAGAGAGGAAGAAGAGAGAACGATTTCCGGACGTGTGGCAGACAGCAACAGGTCTGCGAGCGGCGACACGGGGCCAAAAAAATCTTTCGTTGAATATTAGCAAAACCGTTTTGAATATTTTACGACTACATCCGGTGAAAACTTTTCGTACTGTCATGTGATAAATGCGATTCACAAACACAAGAAGATGAAACGAAAAAAAAACTTTGATATTTCCGCCGCAGGACATGAATTGCTTCTCATTTCCTTTAGAAAGCAATACTGAAATATTTCCTCTCAAAAATTAATAAGCACAAAAAAGGAAGTTGGAAAGTTCTCAATTACTTTTTGACAGGAAGAGAGTATAACAAATCCACCCGTAAGTGGAATTAAAGTATTATTCATCTTCTGGAAATGAACCGCTGTGAAGACAGTGAGTCACAAAGTACGGTTTACCGAAGACATCGTGGATCAACTTTAAAAAAAACAATTAGCATAATCCTCTATTGCGTTAAATTATAGATTGATAAGAATGTTTTTTTAAACTCTATCCTCGGCTCTAAGAATAATCAAATCCGTAAAACCTCACCTGAAAATCTCATTGGCTGATTTAGCATCCTAAAATGTCTTTAGCACAAACACGCTACAATAAAATTGTAACTTTGTCACTGAACACCAAGGACAGGCAAAAGAAGGCATCACAAAATTTGGAAGTATAGTCTTATTGGGTTGGACAGAAAAGGCAGGAGACTTGCGTTTGATCTTTAAGTAAGATTATCATGTAGCTTTTACCTCAAGTGATGGATTAGGAACAGTGTCAATGGTTTCCCTCATTCCATGGCCAATCAAAGACATCCTTTTCTTAGCAAGCCACCCGCTATGAGGCATTTGGACCATTGTGCACCTTTGACATGACTGAATTCAGTAAGCAGACACTTAGAAAGCTCTTGTGTTTAGCATTTCTTCTTTTATATGCACAGAGCTGGTCTACATCGTCTCATGGGCACTAGCCCGTAAATCAACCTCAAATGCAGAATAAACAAGATAAAAATATAGTAATGTGTGTATTAAGCTTTGATCTTAAAGCTCCTCTATTCACCACGTTAGGATCAAACGCCTCCACAAGTATAGTAATATCCGTAAATGTTGACCTTGTTCAGACATATGTTAGGTGCCCATGAGGAAACAAGCTTTGATTTATAATAAACAATGGAAGTCTATGAAATATACCCATTTAGATAAGTAAATGTTTGTGTGTATGTGTGTGTGTGTGTGTGTGTGTGTCACAGTTGTTGTCTTTTACTCAGAAGACTGTAGATTGTCAGATGTCACCCGAGACCCTCTCAGTGCAGCAATAACACAGATCCAGAAAGATCTACGGCTGAACCAGAGGACGACAGGAGCCTGAGAAAATGTTAACCGCTCCTTCGAAGCCGATGTTTGGTCTGAGGGGAAGTCTTAGGGATCCCTTGATACACCGTTTAAACACATTTTTAAAGCAGATAAACACTTGACGACAGGGAACAGAGGAAATTATGTGTGCTTCAGAGCTCAGCATCTAAAAAAGCCCTTTGAATTTAGGACTTTAATTGAACAATGAATACGTTTGAGTAAGTCTTTTCCTATTAAGGAAACTCAGAGTGTGAAAATTAGCTGCTCATCGCCGATGCTTTCGAGTTCAGCCGTAAGTGAGCGCTGACAACCTTTCACGATTCCCGGTAATAGAGATTATAAAGCCGAGTTAAACAATTCTTTTACGCTCATAAGTAGCCCATTAAAGCAAAAGAAAGCGCAGTTCAATGCTAATTCATCTTCTAACTGGCCACCTTTGTAACACAGTGAAAACAGAACGCATGATGTCATCCAACATATGATGTCATATAACTATTCATTTACATTTACATTTACACTGATGCGTTAATCCAGAGCAATTTACTGTGCATGCAGGCTATACTGTACATTTGTTTAGTACGTGCTTTGTCTGGGAATCGAACCCATGACCCTCGTGCTGCGAGCACCGTGCTCTACTAGTTAAGCCCCAGAAAATCTGCTCTCTTGTTTGTACCTTGTACGTTTTTAAGCTCCGCTGACTAGCGGCACGGGGTAAACAGCTTCCGGTGGTACTCGTGTTGATGGCGACGGCATTTCAGGAGAACACCACTGTTAGGAACAACATAACACAGTGTGAAAACAGACCGCCGGAGCGGGGGTGCAATCAAATCCGAATTCACACACAAACAAAGTGCCGAATGTTAAAACGACACGGGATTAAATCAACAACCGGAACGCCGAATCCTCTGATTGTCCATTATGTTCTCCCCACAACGGAGGTCCATTTATTTTTATCACCACAGAGCCTGTGTATGCTACAGTGCATTAAAAACACCATCTAGCCAAAAGTGACAGCAGACCCTTTGTGTATCAGAGATCTTTTGATCTGGAAAAGGCTGAGTGGGAGAACAGAGAGAAGGTCTTAATGCATTTGCCTGTTAATATGTCCTAGATTTGTCGTCGCTTATTGAAATCTTTGCGAACAGCATCCAAACAGACGGGCGAATATGAGATCCTTTAGAGGAGGAACGATATCCTACAGCATGTGTTTATGGTGACATTAACTCCACTGGCTGGCAAACGAGACTCACGCCCATGAAATATTGAGCGTGCACTCAAGACAGAAGAGTTCGCCTCTTCTGCCGGAGCATCACAATGTGAGAAATTGTTTTCAGAGAAGTAATAAGGAGGCGGCCTATATCAAATTCCTGAAGATGGATTAAGGGTTCAAAAAAATGCGAACGCGTTGTTTGTCACAGGCATAATCTGCTTAATGTTCTTTTACTGTAAACGTTTGTCACATTTGCGTTCTAAAAAGCGACTCGAAAAAATAAACAGCAGCGCACGAGTCATTTACGCTGTTGTTACTGGAGGAATTTCTGTTTTTCATAGGCTAATGATCCATGGAATTATTACCGTGTTTGGATAAGCGCTTTGTATAGCGTGAATCACCAACATCACGAATTTACAATCTCTTACCAGTTTCCATTTTCTTTGTGTTGCAAACCCCTCGTAAACTCTAGCTACCATGTTCCTCCATTAAATTAACTTAATGCTATAATGACTGGCTAATGTGTGAAGCAGATAACCATATTTTAACCTTATTGCTAACTGATCCCACCCTGCAGTTTCACTGTACATATCCACTAATATCTTACTGTACATCTGAAAGGGATTATTAATTATCAAATGCCCCGAGGCATGATCGCCGTTTGATAAGCGCGTTGTATCATACTGCTCACCCTCATTAGGGAACGAGTTCAGCCCGCACACTTAAAGGACATTACTGAATATATTACATACAAATGAATATTTGATATCTCTTTAGAGCAGATGCCTCAAACTACACTTGCAGAACAGAGAGATGTCATTGCATTTCAGCAATATCAGCACTTCCTGTCCTCATTAGAGGCAAATGCAAAATTGAACAGGCTTTAAAGAACAGGCTCTCGTTTCTAGAAAAGAAGGTGTCTACGATTAAACCCCGTTTTCTCTTTTCGCTGAGGTAAACTGACTGTGGTTGGTAAGCAGAATGACACTGATCTATTATTAGGCTTTTTACAATATAAGAAGCCCTAATGAGATCAACCTAGCGGTTATTTACCTTTTTCTGTCATGACTGTAAGATACCGTAACACAGCAATGCTGAAACGCTGACAAAACTGACGTGCGTTGTTTACAAGCAAGCGAAGTAATTTAGCCAATTAGCATGTGCGGGGTTTATACCCCTTGTCAAAATTAAGACAGGGGATATAAAACCTTGTATAATTAGCATCTTATTTTGGCCAACTTCTGCCCACATCAACAGCTAGGGTCAGCCTGACATGTAAAGCAACCAATCATAGTTCACTGTTTTTAAGTGTCATTTATGGGCGGGGTTTATCCAAAACTGTGCATACCAGAATAATAGATCACAGTAATGTCACTCAAATAAGGGCACAACCGTGTCCGTTTTGATGGGCTTTACTGTAAAAATGTATCCAGGAACGCGTTTTATGTGTAGCCTGAAACAAATTGTTTGGTGGGTGCCAGGTGAATTTAATACGTACATCTCTGTATCTCTATTCATAACAGTATGAAGGAAACAGTCATACCCAACATCAACAGCTGGCTTCATAATAATGCTGGCTTCTCTGCTTTTCCGCTACCTACAGGGACCTTAAACGCCGCTGTCAGACAGCCAACTTCAAAACGCTGCTTTCATGACAAATCTCACTCTATCAAAGCTCATTCTATTGACAGAAGATGAATGGGACAGAAAAGACAGCAAGATTCGGCATCGGAGGCACGAAGAAGAGGATTAAATCACTACGGCCCCCTAATTAAACCTCTACGGTACGAGAGCAGCAGAGACGAGCTTATAGTAGGCGATTCTGCTGGATATCCCACGGGGTCTATAATAGCTAGTGTGAAAAGAGTTTAAGAGGGAGCGGAATACTGTGATTGTTTACCTAATGTCACACGTCTTTTTGAAGAGTATAGCGGGAATTTAATGACATTCCCAACAACGGGAATGTTTTGAAGCACATTATTGCAGAGAGGTTGACATTTTGGCATTTACGTCACGCTTTCGTGACTTGACTTCGCCGATGATAATTATATAAATGACGAGTTACTCTAGAACGACCGATGGTTGGGTTTGTGTCACAGTGTAATGATGATTTTTTTTGTAATGGAAAATGTCAGATCAATAAAAAGCTTATTAAAGGTGATATGTGCGATTTTGGGATGTTGAAATACTTTCTTCAAAGCCGGATTAATATGCAGAGTCAGTAAATCATTTCTGTGTTGATTTCCTAAAAAAAAAAACACTGCACAACTAGCTCGACGTAGCAACACCAGCTCAACCAATTGGGTGAGTTTGGAGTGGGGCTATCTGCTTATCTAACCAATAGAAAACAATGGGAGTATTTAGACAAATCAAAAACAGTCATTATTTTTTTATATTTGTTTAGTGAGGCTAGTTGCAATTACAAGTTTTGCCATTATCGCTCTCTTTTTTTTAATCAATATTATACCAATTTTAATTAAAAAAACAAAGTATTTCATTATTAAAAATGATACATTTAAGGCTAAATTTGCCTTTGTTTGAACAACATCAGCATAATTTTTGGTTTGCTTCAGTATTAGGTTGACAGTCAGACCTGTGGCACACTGCGAATAATCGCTTTTGAATACTGGTCACATACTGGTCTTATTCCCTTTCAAATTTGTTTTTCTGAAATACTCTATAAACACAAAGTCAAATACAAATGAACTTCTGACAAAGGCTTGTTTGTTCCAGTCCAGCTTTAGTGATACCGCATCCAATATCTGCAGAAAATTCTGTAGCGAGATCGAAGCCGGAGTCCCGCCGCTGCCTCTGTTTTATCAACACCGGTTAATCCGTCATGCGGAACGCAAGCGTGGGAGGTGCCGATCGCTAAGTGAGTAAATTTCAGCCCGGCGCCGCACGCGTTATCAAACTACGAGAAACATCTTGCTTTTTCATCACGACAGGCAGAACAGTCAATGGATCGGCTGAGAAATTACCGGGAGAATTTTCCTCCCTTCTTTGCTCTAGTTTTCCGGCCTCTTTCTTATCTGTCTTCCTCCCTCTCTGATGTTGACTAAACAAATGGAAAAGGCGAGATGAAAGAGACACGGAACGCGGAAACGGGACGGTTTCGGGACAAACATCGGAGGAGACACTTCAAAGCTGTTTTTGCTGTATGACAAATTGTGAATTCAATCAAGTTATTTTGTCATTTTTAAGGCACTGTCCACCGCGTTTTAAAGCATGTGATTAATTAAACGCATAACAATTTTGCCATTTTTTGGTAACGGATGTATTTCATGTGATATTACACATTAAAAATTTCATTTGATATTTGGTATGATTTGTGTGGTTTTGTTTTTGTGAACTCGATTAGTTTCTCGTCTGAGTTTGTCGAAGAGTCTCTGCCTCTTTCGGCTCCTTGGAGAAAGGACCCTGAAGTGATCTCAATGTCTGCCTCATTTAATGTGATCATAACTTTGCCGTTGCCATGGAGCCCATAGCACATTTCTAATGTTAAATTGTTTCTCGTAGCCAGCAATAACATTAAATCAAGCGCAAATGCAGACTTTTGCTCAAGTCTCATGCTTCACTGGTTTCGCTCCTTAAAAAAAAAGCCCACTGACTCCCTCCAGAGTATCAGCAATGTCTCAGACTGTGCTCGCATGTCTTAGCAAAGCCTGTGAGTTCAAAACGATCTCAAACACTTCTCATTAAATTCTTCCAAGACCAAATGATCTCGGCTATGCTTTCCCTGTGAACTGTACAGCTCGATATTCTCGCTGTAAGCTGCCAGCAATGGTCTCATGTGTGTTTGTTTTGTCTCAGACATTTAAAATAGAAGATCTGAGAGGAAGCCGACACCTGGATGAGACATGAAAACCGCAGCGCGAAAGAAGATTTCTTTGAGCACATAAAATTTTTAAAGCGCCCGTCAATCGAACCAGTAAAACACTTTTGTTGCAGAATTCGTAATGTGTCGTAATATAAACAACCTTTATTCTAAAACTTTTTATCTAAACAGATGTAACCCACTTCCTCCAGCTGAAAGACAGACGAAGAAAGTAATCCATTTTCATTTAATATTTATCTCTATTCACCATGTCCTCCGACCACCTTCGTGCAATTAATATTTACCGGGTATCTGGGCATCTATCATTTAGATTCAGAGGTTCTCACGGGTACTCATGCTTACCCTGAGGGAAGGAATAAAGATGCCGCCTTGTACGGAACGCGCGGCGAGCTTTCGCTATCAAGACAGTGTTGGGGAACGAACCAGACGCGTGTCAGAGCGAGGAACCGAAAGCGTGCTGCTGGCTACAATGTTGGAACTGCTTTGAACTTGTTTTACAGAACACGGTCCCTGGACCATACAGCGCCGCTTCACCGCATTTTGTGAGATGATGTTTTGCGCTTCTCTCATCTCTTGCCTTGAGGTGGTTACTTTAAAATGGGAATTAAAGCTCCTGGTTCACAGTTAAAGTTGTGGAGCGAGTAATTCTCCGTCACTGATGAGCTGTATTACGAAACAGAATTACACATTCGGATGGAGGGCGACTAGCCAAATGCTCCATTTACCCCTTGATATGGTTTTGTTAGTGACTTGGAGACATAAAGGTATACGAGTCTCACAGATCGGATTGGATAATCTCTCTGCGTCACCGTAATACTGCGTTTGATCTATTCCATCCAAGAACCTGCTGCCCTTGTGCTCCACTTAAACTAGCCATTTACACCCAACGCGATACTTTTCAGGACATTTTTAATTCTAATGCACAGTTATCAACAAGCGTTGCAAAAAAATCGCACTTACATCACTGTTATTACCTTCTTTTATGCTAAAGGCAAGAACCACTATTGTGATTGTTCATTTTTACGGTAATGGAGTCAAACAAACTCCTAAATCTTTGGTTTAAAATTTACCAAAAGCGAAATGAAAACACGAGGCTTGCTGAGGAGAGGCACGCCGTCGCTTTTGTCATTTTTGTACGACTAACCAGGACCAAAAGGGTGTATGCTAATTGCTCATTAATATTCATGAGGCTGATTCATACTCATGAGCTGCATAATTTAAAACAATAGCTGCATTAGAGTAGAGGCTCTCGACTGGTAGTCGCCGCCCACAAGCAGGTCGCAGGTCTGTTCTACAAAGGTTTGCAGGCGGCAGAGAAAATATAATGCTAACCGCATCTAACGGTATTTGTAAAGAGACAGGATGGCAAAATAAGCATATCACTTTATCCAGGAAGGAGAAAACTCCGGGTTTGACACCAAAAGACATGTGTCAGATCAAACTCTGTGGTATTTTGGGAGATTCATCTGTCACTTGGTTGAATCTAGTCAAACTAGGTAGATGTCAACATGTACTAGTTGAGTGACATCTTCAGAAACCACAAACAAACTACACAAGCAAAAACAACAACCCAGAGCACATTACATATAAAGTCACATGTTGTGAGGATAAACAGCGTGGCTTCTGTTATCACACTGTGTTTTGCGAAGTGAATTATTTGCTGCCTAAAGCAAGAAGACATCAAAATCCAGGAGGCAAGACACGTTACCACATGATATATTTTAATCTGTTTTTAGTTTTAATCTGAGGGCAGTTTTGGTACCAGTGTTGGGTCACCAGTCTCTAATGTAAACTCTGGGTCTTGGGTGTGGAAGTTTGTGTTTTGATGGCATCATACAATGGTTCTCAAATATCAGACATAAATAATTTGTCATTTTCCATTTTTTGGCCTTTGAAATGCAAGTCAGATTCTTGACTGAAGAAACCTGTAAACATTTCTTCTATTAACGTATTTCCAAAACTTGCAATGACCTCAAACATTTCATAATTCACAACACCACGTGGCATGTCATTGTCAGCTAACAGGAAACGTTCTCAGAACATTTGCTAATGTTCCCTAAAAGTTTCCCTTACAGTAAAAAACGTCGCAGTAACTTTTAGTAGAACATTATATATCATATTAAAAATTGTATTCTTAAGTTGTTAATGGAACATTTTTAAAATGTTACAGAATTAAAAATGCTTAAACGACATTCCTACAACCAAGCAACAACTTTGACACATCAAAAAAAGTAAGTTTTGAACGTTCCCAAAAATTTCTAAATAATATTTTTAACGTTTTTGTTACCTAACGGAAACGTTAGGGGAATGTTCTTACAACCTAAAACTGTTAGCTGGGATTATTGCTCAAATGGTGCTTTACAGCAAGCATTCGTAATGCTAAACACAACCACACTGTCAAATCACAGCCGAGATCGCCTGCATTACAGCCATGATGGAAAGGCCCAAGAGCCCATTCTTAAACCTATTTCTGCTTCATCTCGAAGGCTATAAAACCAATTTGGGATTTTATGATTGGCTTTATTGCCGAAATTAAAGTCTTAATTAAAAGTCAGCAGAATGTATATCAGAGTTGCGGCAGAAGATTGATGTCACTAATGAGGAATATTCAATGCTTTCAGACATCTCATTTGACAAGCACATCAAACTCTAACTGAGAAACACCAACACAAGCCTTGCCCATCAGCATAACGTCTTTCAAGCAGGTTCTGAGGCTTCACAATGATTTTGGAAAGCAATAATGGACTGAGATGATGGGCTTTGTCAAGAGAGCCTCACACAGTTTCATTCTGGGGTTACACTTCTGTTCCAGCCACTCTTTATTATATTGTTTTGGGCTTCTTCATTTTAATTGACAGCAAAATTGGAGCGATGACAGGAGATGATGTGGAGAAAACACAACCAGGGTCCGTTTTTTTCCTTTTCGCCACATCTGCCAATTGTAAGTGAATTGAGACCAAAGATGTTTCTTACGAGCCATGAAACGCTCATTTGTTTTAATTTGGCAAGTGTACATTTTGGACCCTGAACTCAACATAGACAGTGGTGTTGAGTGGTGCTGAACCCTTAAACCAACCACACAGATGCTTGGGGTTCTAGAGATTTGAGGGGCGGGGCCTGCTGTTCAATGTTGCGCATTTTATATAACAGACACCCAGATGGGCATCTTACAATTAAGTGCTTACAATAAATCATGTTTAAAAATCTTCCTGTCAGTTGCTAATGTCACCACATACTAATAAACAGAAAATACACTAGTTTGGGTTTATTGAGTGAGCGCTGAAAGATGAAGCCAATTTGCTTCACTTGTGAATCAATATCCACAGCCATCTGATCTTTGCTTGGGGCCCCAAAAATGTAAAACCAGCAATGAACGCAGGTAGGACTCGAACCTACGTTTCCCACATAAGCGGCATAGCTCAACATGTGAGATCCTAATCCCTGACCACTACGCCACTATCCCTTTTTTGTTTATTTTAGGCAACTGCACCAGGCTATATTCGGTGTCACAATATCTATGCCTTTGTTCTACTTACACAAGTTTGTAAAAAGATTACAAAGCTTTCCTGCCGATTGCAGTCCTGGAGTAATAATGCAGAGCCCAAGAGGTTCCTTTCAGCCTATAAATAACTTCCAGTGTTGCAAACGGACAGGTGGGATCTCTCCCAGCTCATCTCATGTGGGAGACAAATGGTTCTTTAAGTGTTGTAGCGACAGAATGTATGAATGGCTTATTAAAAGAACCCTTAGTGCTGTTGGACTGTTCTGAGAACAGTGAACAGAGGCTTGTGGACTCAACAACTCAACTTCTGCAGAGGCCATTAAGACGCTGTAGGTACCAGAAATGTATTGTTTACCGTACGTTGTCTTGCATTGAATTTAAACACATCGTAATGTACACACAGCAGCTTCCTGCAGGGAAAGACACGGATTCATTAGTGTGCAGAGATTTTTAACCATTCTGACACACAGTGAGAGTCAGAGAGCTCTAAGGTCTGATAAGGTCAAATGTTCTTGTCTGGTAACGGAATAAATTGTTCAAAAACAACCCTCAACCACACGCAGTTCCAAACTTGTATGCTGCGTTTATTTTTTTTAATGGAAAACAAGAGGAGGATTTTTGAACATTTTTTCATAGTCAGCATGTCTGTCAAACTCTGTCAAACAAAAATCACCATAAAAGTTTTCAAAACTAGCTAAAATCACTATGGACAACATTTGGTTTTTTTGCCCTTTTTGGTGATCACTTACATGAACTGTAAAAATTCTGCCATATTTTTGCACTTATTTTGGGCTCTGTGGAAAACACTTCCTAACTTCCTGTCTGCTTTGGATTTCCCAGCATACCTCTACTTCCTGAGAACCTCTTGTTTCCAAGCATTAGAAATCTGTTTTCTGCAGAGGCGCGCATAGAACGGATGTAAACGTCCAATTATGTTCGCATAACTCAAAACTGTAACAAGCAGCTGGTGTTAATTGCCACAAACCAGAGACCCTCACGGACTCGCCGACGACCTGACGCAAAACCGCAAACACCCTGAAGATTCACAATAACAAGCGCCGCAGCCCTGGCTGCAGCTAAAGTCTGCAATTTGCTCGGATCAAAACCACAGGACTGCAGGACTACAAATCCGGTCATTTTGTCTTGCTCAAATAAAGGGATTCAATGCAGGGTGGGCAGGGTAGGAAGTATGGAATTCAATTTCTTCCTTACAGAAACCACCTCAAACCACATTTGCTAGAATATATCATCACAGTTCAGTCCCTGTTCAAAAAAGTGTGTGTATATATATATATATATATACATATACATATACATATATATATATATATAAAAGAGAAAGCCGACGGCAGTTATTGCTTAAGGGAGCTATACTGTACTGTCTACTTTATATTTTAAATACAATGACCCTTCCTGAACGTTGTTTAACGTTCTGTAAAAGTTCTCTCAACGTTATTCTTGCAGTAAATTTGCGATACTCACACAAAGACTCACACAAAGACTAGCTCCAAAAACTAGACAAAAGTAGCTCTAAACCTTGTGAAGTGCGCACTGACAAAAATGTTTTTTTTTGGAAAACACAAAATGTAGAGCCCCCCGGCATAACAGCTGTTGTGTTCCCTGAAAACTGTATAAATATGTGCTACAGTACCAAATCTACAGTGTCTGAAAACAAAGATGGATTCCCTGTTTTGAGAAAGAACAACAGATTTCCCTCAACTGTGAGCACGTCTACAACTGTGAAACTCACCATAGTCCCTTATCTCACAGTAAAGCCTGCATTTGGTTTTGCAATTTACCTCAGCTGTGACATTTTGACCCCATTCTCAGACTGTTCCTCAGCGACCACAGTCTGGCACCGCTCACACCACTGAAGTGGAACAACAGCTCTGGGGATCTACTTCGGAGGTGTGTGCCGACAAACGTCTGTTTTGTGAACATCTTGAGGTTTTTTTTGTTTGTTAAACGTGATTTAGGGATCCAGAGAGACCGGCAACCCAGCTAACGCTTTAAGATTGCATGTACATACATTAAAAATGTTATTTTGAAAGTTGTAGGAATGTTGAAAACATCCAGTTTTTTAGAAATTGTATTAACATTATTGCTTGGTTATAAGACCTTATTTAATTTTTTATATTCTGTAATGTTTTTAAAATGTTGCACAACGACTTATAACGAATAACGTTTTTGATGTATGATATTATACATTAAAAATTATGTTCTACTAACATTACGGCAAGAACATTTTTGAATAACTTTGAGAGAACATTTAGAAAACGATAGCCAACGTTCTGAGAACATTCCCTGTTAGCTGGAAAGCACTGTCTGGAAACGTACTAATATTAGGCGTTTTTACCCTGGAAAACATGTACACCAAACTTGTTTACAAACTTGTTTATCAAGTGTGGAATTAGGACACAATTTTTAAGTATGTTCAGACCCGTTACATTTAACTCAGCTGACTGGTTAATATTCAACCACCCTATGAATCTACTATTAGATTCTTATGCTTTCTACGAGGCGCCATGTGCCAAATTCAAAACAAGATGAATGACAAAACACACTTGTATTGACACGCAATCTTATTATGTCCACCCCTGTGTTTACTGATCAATACGAATAAATCATTCAAAGGAACAACATGAAACTCTTTTAGTTGAAGCTCCCCAGATATGGGCAGCAATTTTGCGATCTTAAATTTGTTGCACTGTCGGTCAAAATATGTAGAATCAATACTATTGATTCAATCTAATCTAACAGTCAAGGTCAGGATTCTTGACAGTTAGAAAGTTCCAGATTCCAAGATCTAAAGCCTCTTAACGTCTTAAAAATTTAAGAACACCTGCCCCAACAACAAAATAAAGTTGTAGCAGTGCCACTTAAATATCTCACTTGGCACATGCATTCAGAAAAACAAACCAAGGTCAGCACCATGGCTTAGCGGTTGAGGCATGTGCTCAAAACACGTTGAGCTTTGGTGCTCATCTGGAAGATCCAGGTTTGAAGCTAGCCATTTTTTTGACCAATGGCACACGCGGACAGCTCCGCTGCTCTGTGAGACCGGACGAGAGGGGTTTAGATGCAGATTTCCTGGCACTCTTTGCTTAAGGGAAGTTCATTGGCTTTGGCAGATGGCACGGGTTGGCTCATCAATCTGTTTTATGAGATACAGGCTGAGCAGGTGCAGCTGAACGATTAAAACTTTTAAAGGTGACGATAAGGGTTTGAAACTCTTACTTGGACAGTAATCTAATTAGATGATCAGAACACCAAAAATCATTAATTCCACAACATATTTCCTAAACGTCTTGTTCATAAGTCTACAGATGTAGAAGGAATGACGGTATATCTGAAGTGCTTCTGGGTCGGGCTGAATTTCATCTCACTTTAACTTATGCAAATGCCTCTTAATCCACGACGGCTTATCCGAAGCAATGAGGTCAGTGACTTCGCATCCAGGGTGGAGATTTCTGCCACAAAAGCCGACGTGTAGAGACAGTCAAAATTATGTCAGGGTTGCGCGTATCCCTGAGCAGAAGCCAGGCTCCCTACCGCTGTATCAGGGCTCATTAGGCATCTTTAACATGAGGGAAAAAATGTCTACTCAGAATCTGTGGGGGGGGATTTGAATAACAGACTCCGGTCTCAGTTACCTGTGGTGATCCTGCAGGTGTGGGTAATTGATTATGAGACAGGCACTTCACAATAGCAAGCTCAGCAGAAGAGAAGAGAGACATCCAGCCATGCTACTTTTGATCATCATGGGACAGCCTACCGAGCTTAATGGGAACAGTAGCGCTCTGCTGCGGGCTCAGCAGCGCTGTGGGAGATGTGCGTTACGAAACAAGTAACCGAGTTTCTGCCATAAAATCCTCCTTTTTTAACTTTTTTGTACTGCCTGCAACTGAAAGCTTCGGCTCATTTGAGGTGAACTGGGTTGTGCAAAGATAACGGAGCTACCTTCAAACTTCAAGATGTCAAAGTTGTCGTGCTGTCACAGCGCTAGAGGTCACGGGTTCGAGTTCTATTTTTGCATGAAATACATACCTTGTGCTGCAAGTCACTTTGGATAAAGTTTTCTGCTACGATGCATAAACATAACCCAAACAGAGCATGTCTCTTTGTCAACATCCTTTGCCGGTCCTGTCAGCCAATCACTTTGTTTGAAAATTGAACTATGAGTAAAAGCTATTTGTTGCACACTGCATATCTTTGAATAAGTTGGAGATTTTCAATGAATCGGTTGATCCGCTTTGATTCGAATCAATCTTTTATGAATCCGTCTGTTTCTCGTGTTTAACTCGCTCAACGTATCAAAGCAGTTAACAGCTCACTGGAGAGAAACAGTCAGTAAACAACTTTTGTTCCCTACAAGATAAACTTTCGTCTTACTTTAGAAGACTTAATACATAAGGTATCTGGACCCATTTCTATACATTTGTGGTCATTTTGTTGTCATTTTGGAGCTTGACAACCCCAGTCCCCATTTATTGTCATTTTCACTTTTGTGCACCGTTCCTTTAAACCAAAGTCCCAAAACAAAACTGTCATTACTCTCAACATTCTGTACGTTTGGCCAAAGCATGTCTGCTAAAAGACTAGTCACAAAGATCTGAATGTTTTCCCAAAGGGAATATGAACAAAACGCAAACAGAGAGAGAGTGATCCGCTGTTCTCTTATAAACATGCACTCCGCTGTATGGATACAGAGACAGTCTGTTAGCTCTGCTGTATAACGCATGAACAGAAGGAGATGGTCACACATAGCTCCACTTTCCACAATCATGTAACAAGATTCCTCACACTGAGGAGACATTTCGGAGAGACAGATTGTACTGTTTTAAATAACTCATAACTGCAAACACAACATGAATGGGCGCGCGGGTTGTTCCCCAAGGAAAAGCGAATGTTTGTTTTCCACTGCCATAAAACTGCTATTTTATCTGAAGCAGCAAATTGTATATTGCCATCATTTTTCATGATTATTGTTGCTTATGCACCATTTACATAAAGATTGTATTGCAGTGCTGGGGAGAGCAGGCTTCTAACCAACACGGTAATGATGTAGTGGGGTTTGATGATGAAGAGGGTCACTTTTCCACATTGCGAGGCTCCGTTGCATGCCAATCAGGCGGAAAGATGAAAATTAATAGCATCTGGTTACTGCTTGTTTATTCTAGAGTATAATTAACTGCCAGTTATTACTGTTCTGGAGACAGTTTCGTTTTTAACTGGCGATAAGGGGGGCATTTCAAAAAGGGGGCGAGTACACATTGTGTCAAAAGCTGATTTGCATGGAATACATTATGAATTTTCCAGCCCGACGTTCGGTTGACTTTTAAGTTCCGAATTCGAGAGGGAAAAAAAATTCACGCAACCCTTTTAAATACAAGTACAAATGTTTTTGTCCTTGTAATTGGCTGTTGCGAAGAAAATAGCCCCTTCAAACTGCGTCTACATGAAGCCTCATTAGTTATTATTCTGTATTTGATATTACCCTTTGATATGAAGTACAAAGGCTGTATCGCCTCATATGGTTAAACGGTAGGTTTACTGACTCCAGCTGAGGCTACAAACAGTCAAAAACGGAGTACCGCTGGGTTGGTGAACAATAGGTTTAAATGCAAAACGGTGAAACATTATGAGCGTTTGTTAATATAAGATTTTAAAAGGAAAATGAACAAGTCTATAAAAAATGGCATGTTAATACCACGTCGAGGCATGTACCACTGCAATATCATGATTTTTTGGACACGTACTGTGTACTATAAACTGTAAAAAAGTTGAATCATTCTAATTTGTTTACGGGCAAAGAGTTCCATCGTTACAGATATGCTTCATATTTTGTGAACAGATATATATGGAACACCAATCATATTAAAAAACAATTAACACCTACACGTACTCAGCCAGCGGATCACACACACACACACACACACGTAGGGACAAACACATCTGATGATGTCACAGGAACAGTTTTAATCGCTCACATGTGCCTCATCTTTTAATTGCATTGTCATAATTAGAACATAATTAATGTGGCCCGTCCGTGTCTACATGAGTGCGAGACACACAGCAATAATAAAACAATCATGCAGTACGGGTTGACCACGGTGGGATGATGCGGTAAGTCCATTACCGGACCTCTTACCGTAATTATGTCCCTCTGCTATATCAAGACGCATTCTTTTCCATTCATCCCTTTTCTTTACTGATAAGCTGCTGTAATTGCGGTTTTCTCCGGACTTGTGTCCACGGTGATGCTCTGTATTATTGCAAGGCTGCGTGGGAAAGAATATGTGGGCTATTAAGACCCACGTGACATGTGGAGAAGGGAATTATGGGTTAACAACAGCGTGCAGAAGAATCCAAAGTGGAGCGGAAGTGAAGTGAGTGTGAATGCCGATTGTGATTTCTGGACTGACGAAGGTTTGAGTTCTTGAGTGTGAAGTCCCTTTTAAACTCCAAGCCAGAGATGTAGCTCACTGGGCCGTGCACATGTTGTGTGGTGGAGCTTGTGTGCAGGTGAACCGGGTTTGAATCCAGATCAGGTCACTTCCCAATCCCCAAAACAACATACAAATTGAAATCTACAAGGGGAGGCTTGTTGCATCTTCTTCAGCCCTCGTACCTCGTTTTACTGGTAGATTTGCTGAACAATGGACAACATTGCAAACATAAGCTCAGCTTGGATTTGATGACGGAATGCAATAGAGTTTGATTTTTTCAAACTGCTTGACCTTTCTTCTTTAGAGACAGCAAATTCCCTTTCCATCTCACTGTCAAAGCATGTAATTCTGTCTGAGCGCTGCTTTCTGTACACAAACGTTGGTTCGCAAGCAAAGAAAAGCTTTGTACCAAAAATTCAGCATGATGGATTTAGTGACTGTCCTAAAAATTTATCTTTTTTCTTTAAACAAGACCAAACATATTAAAAGAGACATCACATATTATTTCCTGCTTATTAGACATAAAAAAAGAGTTACTAAAGACGTACTCTCACAACACAAAAATCTGTAGCCGGTCCTCCCAGACCATTCGCTGACACAAAAGCGTGAAAACAAATTTCAGAATTGTCATTTGATTGATGCCACAATTATGATCACATTAACATACGGCACCCAAATTTACACAGTGGGGTCCTAAAAATCGGAAACTACTAATTAAAATGCCTCTATTTTCCATTTTTCTAATTTAATACATTTTGTTTGGCATTTAAAATTGTCCCCTTTTGCTCTAATGTCAACATGTTCTCAAGCTGGCATGAACTCCACATGTTTGTGCAAAACTTGATGATCCATGTTAAACCAGCATGATCTGAGAACGTTCCAAAGAGCATCTTTTGTGCTTCAATGGAAGCAGCAACATCTGGCCTTCCGTACAAAGGCGTTACCAAGGTCAACATTAAGTGACTGCAGTAATTCCTCTTCATTTAACAACATTTCTTGTTTTAGCATCTTAACTATGCAGGTTTAAATTACAAACTATTCAAATGTACTTTGGAACACACTATACACCTGTTAAGTATTCTACTTAAACTTGGTTTGCCGTGATAAACAACATGAGCTACACTGGTACGCAGAGGTCAGCTGATCATAACAGAGGTCCGGTAGCAAAAAAGGTAGAGTAGCAAAAAAAAACAAAAAGACCCTGTTGAATATCAAGGTTGAGAAGAAGGCTTGAAAATGGTCATGTTAAGCTAATTATGACTTACACAACATGACTTACAAAACGTACACAGGAAAAATTAAACCCTACAAGGGTGATGAAAACAGCCATTTAACTCACAGCCATATCACAACTCTGGAAAACAAACTGAATTCAGTGATAAATACTAGCATATAAAGAGTTTTGGTATAGAAAATGTTAAAATGTTCTTTGGAAGCTCACCAATCTCTCTGGAGATCTGGACGAAGGCCTCCACGCCGCTTTCTCCATAATTCCCCTCGGATGCCAACGTGGACACGTAGTTCCAGCCCATGGCGGTCACGATGTCAAGCATGGCTTGAGCCTGGTAAGAGTCAGGCGGCACGACCCGGGAGAAGAAGTCGTACCGGGTGTTATCGCTCAGTTCTGGCGCCGTGGACGCATAGCTGATCTGAGGGATCTGTTAAAGGAGGAAAAAGAACAAACTGTGATGTAGGATAGATTTTAACGATTAAATCCCTCACAATCCAGTGTCAAACATATTGTAAAGTTCTTAAAGGTACAGTTCAAAAAATTCGAATTCATATGAGGTCATCGGTAACTCACTCTCGTGACATTCCAAACTCCTATGACTGACTTTCTTGTGTGCAACACAAAAGGAAATATTTAGCAGAATGTTCAAGCTTTTATTTCATCCAATAAAAGTTCATAGGGACTAGAGACACCTGTGGTCACCATGTGGTCACGTTTACAGTGTGTAAAATTGCAGCTTGGATATTTTGGCAGGTAACTCCTTTAGGTTCCCTTAACAAAGTCCTGTGATCTGGAAAGACATGAGGGTGAGATTTGTACTTTGGGGTGAACTATCCCTAAGCCAGGAAAAAAATCACATCGAAAAGTTCCCGCCAAAGCAAGAACTACTTATTATATTCTGCCTGAAGCTACACGGATGATGCAGAACCAATTAAAGTAAGCAAAGTCCTCCAGATGCAGCCATACATATGCGAAACCAGTTTTGCCCAAAGCTATTGAAACAAAATATAGCCGACCCATGTGAAGACGCAAAAGGTGAAACAAGACCAAGTAACAAAGACAAATCAGGACGTGTTGTGGTACAAAGACGGGGTTGCCAGCCAGCAGGCAAGTTGGGTAATGGCTTCTGGTGGCGATTGATGGTCTGATTGATTTCTCCTCAGCCAAAAGGCCAGGCTGTCAGGTGCAGCCTCAGAGGCTCGACTCATCAGCATTCATCACAACAGCACGGCACAGAACCAGCCCGCAATACAAATGCCACTCGCCGGCTGGCAAATCAGGTACTGACACTTTTCGCCGGCAACAACGGACTGCAGGCTTGTAAATACAAATGTCACCGATGTGTTGACATGGCAGAACATGCGTGTGTGTGTGTTTTGTGTGTGTAGGGGTGGGGGGGGGAGTTGTGGGCTATTTTTAGCAAGTGTTACATTCAAGATGCAGCACATTATTTCCTAAATGCCAACACTAGTCTAGACTCACACCTTTAAAACACATCTATCTGTTTGCTTGGTCTCATGGGATTATGAAGCAATAAGTAAGAAAGTAATGTGTTATTCTTTTCTAAATTTGGTGAAAGGCAACTTTTGTGTGATACCTGCGCGGATACCAAACGCACTTAAGAAGAGCCACTTATTCAAAATATATCGAATAATTCACACGAGCGCTTAAACAAAACCGTTTCTGCTTTAATAACCCTCTGGAATGCCTTGCCCCACTAGGCGTCCATTTTATGCGCATTTCAGTAAACATTTTTTTAGTTTTTTTTACAGTTTTTATTCTTGTCGGACAGCAAGAAAATGTGAAGGTAGTTTAGCAAAAACATTTAATTGTAGAAGTATTATTGAACCGAAAATCATTCTTAAAAAAATTCATATGCGATTTGCGTGGACCGGAACGCACCACATGAAACGACGCCACTTCACATCACGTCTCAAGCCTCAAATGTCATTTCCACAAGACCACACGTGAGTTACATGCACGTTTAAGCTCGCGTGTCTCTTCTGTTCATCTGTGAAAATAGTCTTGAAAGCTTCATGGCCTAACTTTTAAAAACGAGGCCCTCGTTAACGGTTTTAACTGTACCCTCAAGGCTAGATCTGGAACGTTCCATTCATCCGCTCAGGCAAATAACAGAAACTTGAAGCATCAGGATTTTGTCTTTTCAAATGCTTCCTTTCAGATGTGGCCTTCACTGTTTAAATTTTGGCACACAGTAAAGTTTAAACCTTTGAATCGATGCCTGCAGAACTCAATTTAATGCTCATGTTTTGTGTTTTAAAAAATATTACAGACTTACAAATGAGATGCTGAAGAGACCGAAAACGGTCTCAAAAGTTTTGAAAGGGGCCACAAGGGAAACCAAATCTGATACTTTTCCTAAAATAATATAATATCGCT
>JAZGTJ010006582.1:0-24621 GCA_036877575.1 Botia almorhae | reverse complement strand
AGAAGGTCAGATCATGTGGTCGTTGCCATTAGTACGTCACACTGATGTTCCATCAAGAGTGACAGAAAACTTCATTCTGTCTGGCTATCGTTTCCCCAATTACAGCCTCCGGCAGTGTGTCGCGTCTGCTTTTCGTCCGACCAATGAGACTGGAAACTTTTGGACACATTTCCTACCTATCTTCGTGTTTTCCTTTCACTTTCTAGAAGTGTTTGCATGGGAAGGGGCACCTGAACCTAGCAATCCCTTTTTCTACCCCTTCTGGAATTACTTTCTTGGGGTGTTCTACCTGCTGCTAGGCAGCAGCCTGGCTCATCTTCTCAACTCGATGTCTCTCACCATTCGTGAAATCTGTTTTTTTGTGGACTATGGGACTATCAGTGCATATACAGTGGGTTCTTCTCTGGCTTATTACTACTACATCTACCCTCAAGCGGGTATACCAGAGATTGGGCTTGGTGGACAGAATTCTTCCCAAAAGAGGGGCCAGAACATTGCTGAGGAGACTTGGCCCTCTACATTCCCTTCTCCAGGACCATCAGCCTTCTGCTCATTTTTTGAAAACCTCTACATTCCGACCTCCTGCTTGGTTGCCATCATATGTGTCTTCACCTGCTGTAACACCAGACAGCAGTGGAGCAAGTACCGCTATGCTATTCGAACGCTCGTCTTTCTCCTCCCCTTCTTCATCTCCTCCACTCCTGTATTCTACCGTCTTCTGAGTCCCTCTCCTTACACTCCCTATTTTTCTTTGACCTCCTCCCCATATCTGTTCTCTACCATGCCTGCCTTCTTCTATCGCCACTGCTTTTGGCTGGTTGTATCTGCTGTTTTCAACATCAGTAAGATCCCAGAACGGTTTTCTCCAGGGAATTTTGATATCTGGGGTCACAGCCATCAGTGGTTCCATTGCTGCACCTTCCTGTCGATCCTGGATGAGCTCCACATGATCAAGGTTGAAATGCAGACCCTGCTTCTCAACCCATCCCTGGTACTGTCACCTACAATGCTGCCTAGGCTGCCCGGACCAACACTTTGCTCCACGTATGGCGTTATGATGCTTCTGCAGGGGTGTATAGCAGGCATCATAGCCTGGTTTGGATGGTGTGCATATCACAATTATGCACCACAGCAAAAAGATCTGAAGGGACATTAGGAGATGTCATGGCATGCTTTGTCAGGTTTAAAACTCCATAAGCATTCGGCTTTTGCTCTTTCAAACAATATTATAATAATGTTGACCACTTGACATCTTAACTCTGTTATTTGACAGTGTGGCAGTATAAACTCACATTATTTCAGTAGTTCTGAGTTTAATATGGCCACTGTTTAACTGAAGAAATACTCACATTTGACATTCTTTTTTGAAAATTATGACTGTTAGCAGGACTCGATGTCTCATTGTCTTTCAGAATGTTCTCATAATACTCATTTGAGAGTTAAAATGACAGGTTATTGAGATTTTATAACACTTGGTAATTCACTACCTTATGAAATGCTTTTTTTCTTCCTCTCTCATTCTTTAATCCTTCTCTCCATATCACACATATCTCTCATGCACCCACTCACATTTCATCCTCCCTTTTTAAAAAAAAAACCCTTTAAACAGGAAGTGCAGTCAAATAGCATTTAAGCACAAATAGCTTTGACCAGTTTGGCCATCAGTTTGGCCATTGATTGTATATGCTTCTCTGTGACTTAATTGGTTGAAAAGCCTTGATGAGACACCCGAATAGAGAAAAATTAAGCCATATTGTTTATTAAACATATCAGCAATGCTGTTTTTAACTAGGGCCAGTTGTGGAGACAAAAGTTAATTGTAACTTTAATTGTAAGTTAATTGTTGCCAAATCAAAATCATCATTAACAAGTTTAGTTCAGGTCTAGGTCTAAAACGTTGCTACTTGGTGTTTCTTAGTTCGTAACAGCCTTTACGTGTCACTGAGCTTTTCACTGGTTAGTTGAATTTTCATTTAACCAGTCAGATGCCTTTAAGGTTATTTAGTCTGAGAGTAGGGTGTGATTTGTGGCTGCTAAAAAACATGTTTTGTTGTTTAGTCCTCATGTTTTAGGTAGGCCGAATAGGTAACTCTGTTTTATGTATTCCATCATCCACAGGGATTAATTCATTATTCATTACTCATATTTTTAAGTTCTTAGTTGCCTCATAGTTATTATTTGTATGGATGAGTTTAAACATGTAACATTTACATTTAGGCATTTGGCAGACGCTTTTATCCAGAGCGACTTACATTGCATTATACTACACATTGATCACTATACGCTGAGTATGTGCAATCCCTGGGATCGAACCCATGACGTTGGCGTTGTTAACGCCATGCTCTAACCACTGAGCTACAGGAAAGCTAGCTCAGTGGTTGCTTGTGCAGCACATTGCAGTGTGCTGCACAAGCAAAGTATTAAATTCTAAATTGAATGTTTGATTTGCACATAAATTATCCAGTGTTTCTGAACTCATATGTGATCTTGATAGGGATCTTTTATATATTTTAACTTCATTTGTTAGACATCAGGTCTAGCAAATGTCAGTGCTGTTAGTCCTTAGGCTTAAACCTGTAATAAGATATATAGTATAGTTATACAGTTCAGATGTAAGTCTGTCAAATATATATATGCTCTGAAGAAATATTTAGGAAGTGTGTTTGATAAAGGCCGCTCTGAAATTTCAGTTCTATAAGAGTTTATCTAGAACTGTTGTAGTTCTCTGGGGAGAAGACAGACAAGTTTAATTGCACTGGAAACTACTGCATCTGTGTGCTGACTGCTGTTTAGTGAATTTATCATCATGATTTACTTAAGTGGATTGTGCTAATATATCTTATTTATTAAGATACAGGTTAAAATATTACAATTTGTTTTAGTGCATATTAATATATATATATGACTTACTGTACCACTAGATTCAAACTGTATCAAAAAATGACTAGAGATCAATAAATTGAAATGGTAAATCAGCACTGTCTGTTAATTGTTGCATACACGTGTTCATTTTTTAAAATGTCCCTTTTCTTAAAAGAACTCGTAAAGGTGTGAGTTTGCCTGTATTTTCAAATAACTGTGTGTGTGTGTGTGTGTGAGAGTGAGAGAAGGGGCGAGAGAGAGAGATTGACTACCGTTGAGTAACAGGAGCAGCTGGATGCTTGTCACAAAACAACCCCTCCACACACACACTGTTCCCCTCTTTCTATTTGAGTGTACATTTGCATTTTTATCTATTTGTATGTCATTTACACATACATATAGAATCTATTTATATAACAAAACTTTGAAATAAAAAATAATGAATACATTATGGATATACAGAGCAATGACATCAGACAGTCAGCAGTGTAGGACAGATATATGGATGAGAGGGGGAAAGAAAACATTATATAAATTTTCCATTACACACTCTCTTTGGCTCTGTTCCAGTCCACAGCAGACACACAGAACCTCATTCTAAAGCTGTCCACTTGATGGAGACATACAGCAGTTAGCGTTCTATTGGTCTGAAACACGGAATTCTGGGATAAAATCCTCAGTGGCTCTTTGCATCTTGTAGTCAGAATATACTTGTTTGTGCACATCTTGCAGCCAAGAAGAGCATAATTGCATAGCTGAATATAGTTTATGGTTAATATTAAAATAAATTGAAGAAAAGCATTGAGAACCATTGATAAAAAATGATTTTCCAGACACCTAAAATAAAAGCATAATAATTGGATGTTTAATTAAAAGCCTTTAATTAAAAAAACTTTACACTTTACCAGTCCACACCATGGGGGAGAGAGGGACTAGGGTGTGGAGCGGACTCCACAGGTTTGTGTTATCCCAGCATGATCTGAGAATGTTCCAAAGATCATTTTGTTTGCTTAAGTGGATTTCTAGAAATGTAACATTTGCGCAGTGTATCAAGTACAAACACACACACACACACACACACACTGATTCTGATGTGTAATCTACAGTTGCTTGTAGATTCTATTACAGTTAGTGGAAACTAACTGTAAATCTTGAGCATCTCAGGATCAGTTCTTGACATACTGAAGCTGTTGCTGCCTCAATTATTCCATCATCACTGTGTGAACAGCTGACTGCACTAAAAGCCTCAAAGTGACCATCTGCCTTTTAATGTACAGATAAGAACACTCTTATAGTGAGCCATGAAGCGCGCAGCTGTGACCTGATGCAAAGTGTCATCAGCAGCTCATTTCCATTGGTCACTACCACAGACAGATGTTACTACAATACTTAATTTTTTGATAGGGTGGAATATAAAATTGTCGTTTTAAGAATTTGGCAAATATTTTTATTTAAAATGACAGGCATTTAAGGTACCTTTTATCAGTTTGTGTTCCTTTGGATGGCGTCAGGGGAAAATAATTTATGAAATCAGTCATAAAGCTAATATCCAGCATTATCAAGGATAAAGACATTCATTGATCGTCTAAAGTACAAAGGTCATATTTTGAAACATGATTGTGTGAAAGTATTTATTTGGGAGGCACATTCTTCCACTAAACTTCCCATTGGACAGCTGACCTTTTAGAAAACAATAACATCCTTTTCCTGTTTGTTTAAAAATTCATTAAATATAATGGGGCATGAACAGAGCTTGCAGATTAAACATTAGAATGAAATTTGATGCACTAGGATTTTACTCACTCTGGAGCCGAATACCCAAAGAATTTGCCAATCCAACGAGTCATTAGTCCCTGCCACGTAGTCAGACAATTAAGCATCTGATTCTAAGTCCAGTTTCTCAGACTTAACCTCAATAATCAGACATACACATGCACACATATACACACACATATATTGATATGTAGTTTTGTACATGTATGTACTAGCTCTGGGTTTAAAAAACTTTTTATGCCTCTCTCTCATTCCATGTTCCATCTTTTACAGTAAATGGACTCTTTCACATAGCCTTCCATGTACTATTTGTGCTTTCATCATGTTAATGTTAATACATGTACCGACATACTGTAAATCTCACTAGCAACATACTTCTAGTGATTTAACCCAATTCATCTTGTTAATGTAAATTTCATGCCACAAGACTGAGAACCTAGGGGAGAGACTTGCAGCCTGACCATGTTGGTGTCCACAGATATGTGCCAAGAACAGCTGATGCCTGCTGGGTAATCAGATTCTGGCCAGTTTGGTGTCTTCACTGTGTCTTGGGGCTTGGTCAGTCTGCCAACACAGAACTAATTATTTGCAGGGAATAGAGGGAGAGGAGGGTTACAGAAGGAGAGAGAAATTCTGTATATTCACAGTAAATAATTTTAAAGTATTAATTTTGACATTTCTATCATATTTTTGAACCTTATGAAGTCAATTCAGGGGTAGGATCTCTTTCTTAAAACAGGAGTATGTGAAAAATCTAAACAACAAACAAATCCACAAACACAACATTAGTCAAAAACTACAACTAGATCATGTCCCTGTCTGGATTGTGTTTTTAGATAAAATTGTAACTGTAGTCACCATCAACAAGTGATTTTCCTCTAAAGTAAGCCAGAAATCCACAATCTCCTTTACTGGCATCAAACTCCATCTCCACCATAATGGTGTA
The DNA here is from genome assembly GCA_036877575.1 of Botia almorhae. Classification (NCBI taxonomy): domain Eukaryota; kingdom Metazoa; phylum Chordata; class Actinopteri; order Cypriniformes; family Botiidae; genus Botia; species Botia almorhae. The sequence continues at coordinate 19,040 of JAZGTJ010006582.1, read as the reverse complement.
TTCCCTCAGAATGAGCCCAGTTTCTGCACAGTGTACAAGTCCCCATTGTAAACATCAACATAGTCAGGTTGGTCAGCGACAGGTGGGACCACATCCAGATCAAAAATCCTGACCTGGAGCATCAAAATATGACCACCTATGACAGGAGAGGAGAGAGGATGTAATGACTGAATGTAATTTTTGTAATACAATTGAAGAGCAATAGAAATGAAAGGTTATGGACTTACTGTAATGTACCAGGTGCATTTGGGTTTGTAATGAGAGAGGAATATCTCACTAGCTACAATAAACCAGATAAAACCAGTATGGCTTTGTACGTGCACCCATACTAACCCCAAAAACCCCAAATGCCATACACATACACCTCTCCACAGGGGCGCCGCTAATTCTAAGGGCCCACGCCCTTTAGGGGCCCCCAGAGATCTGCTTTATTAGTAATAACACTAATAAAGGGGCCCAACCTCATATTTTGTCATAGGGCCCAAAATTGCGAGCGGCGCCCCTGCCTTTCCACATCCTTCTGCTAAGAGAAGAACGGAGGAGAGTGGTTTAGGGGCGTGCTAGAGACAGGAGGCAGAGTGAAAAGAGAGCCAAAATGAGTTAAGGGAAGGAATAACGTGTCACGGAAGTCACAGATGTGGAATGATGGGTATACATTCAAATCTGAACAAGAAACTACAACCAAACAAACAAACCACCAGCCCTTAACACATCCGCAGCTGTTTGTCTTGTCTTATGTTGATTTAGCAAGTTGTATTTTTAGGTCGTGTATTTGTTTTTCTTGCTTGTGAAATGGCCATGGGTGCAGTGTGCTGAAACAGTGATATCAGAGAAGCCTGCAGATAAACAACACTATAGTGTATGTCTTTCTGCTTTCTTGTTGATCCTTTTCACCCTCAAAATGGCCTGTCATTATGTTGCAGTGCAGGAAAAGAATGAAAGTCAAGCTGTCTTGCCAGGGCAACTGGCACAAGTAAACATGTTATTAAAAATTATTGTGACAGTCTCCTTTTATAACTCCCACATGTACAACAATCATCTTTATCAACATTTTTCTGTGCATGATTTTTTATATGCATTTGTAAATGTAGTGTGCATCATGTTTGTGACTGGAAAAACATATACATGTTTTATAGCTCAGGGGACATTCTTGTCCTAAACTATAAGGCTGTGTTTTACACATTTTAATTCACTGTACCATCTCCAAAGCATACAATGTGTTTGTTCAGTCATATATTCACTGTATGTTCACTTAAATCCTATTTGGTTAATGGAATATTATCAGACCACAAGTGTGAACCATAATTTTTTATTCTTTTTTATATATAAATACACAAAATACTGTACCAAGATAACTGGAACCCAAACAGCACATGACATGACCATGAAACTGCCCAGCTAATTACAAACAATTACCTGACAAAATTTGTTATTCTTTCATATTTTGACATGCTTTGGGTGTCACCCATCTCTTATTGTGTCCTCTGAAACAGTCTTTCAGTAAGTGCTTCTTTAAAGGCTGCCTTTGCTACAAATACTCTTTGGAACCTTACTGTTGCCATGGATACTGTAGTGATAGTTACATAAATTGTAAACTGGAACTGGTGGCAAGATGCAATGTTGATTTTACACATTTCATTCGAGCTTTTAACAATTACACAGCACAATTTTCCTTTTGCGCCAATGATGTATAAAAACTACAACTGGAAACTCACTGGAACTGGAAATGAGCAGTAGGAATTGTCAAATTCAGTGTAATCTAAATCTAAGTACACCCTGTTACCCGCAAAAAAAAAAAAAATCACAAAAGCTAACAGATCATAAACTTTCTATCTCTAAGCAACAGAGTTGTCATATCACAGCCTTTTAATAAAGCAGACATTCTGCTTTACATTCATTGTCTAACAGTCTTCTTGGCTCAACATTTATTGTCTACTATTCATCTATACAAATAAATACATCTAGATAATTTAATGAGTGCACAAATGCTGGCATAAGTTGGGGATCACTAGCGATTCAGGTCTTTAGTGTGTCATTTCTGTAAGAGAGGCACTGATTTCCTCTTCATTCTGTGAGGTCACTTCCTGTTCTTCTATTATCATTTCCTGGTCATTGACCTTTAATGTCAAATTAGTCCCACTCTTCTTAACCTCCTTGTTTTTGCATGATTCTTCTTCCTCAGCCCTACTCTTCTCCATAGCTGCGTCTGCTTGGATTTGTTTCTCAGCAGTGGCGCCCTCCTCTGACACCTCCAAAACACCGCAAAACTCCATCTCATGGATCTCAACATCAAAGGGAGCCATAGACGGAACTGAAGGAGAGGACCTACAGCCCTCACAAGCCTGAGAGAGAGAGACATTTAATTAATGTTTAATAAAAACATTAAGATGACAAACTCATGCATTACTATTTAACATTATTAAAGTAACAGCACACTGTTGGTAAATATAGCAGAATCTCAACACTCATATCAAACAAGCACAATTATAAGAAGGAGGTTTAGTGAATTGTATTTAAAACATAAACACAAAATAATCTTCTAATAGTTCAAATTAGACTTCCGTTGACTCACAGAAATGTTGATAGCACGAGGCAGGCGTCCGGTGCGAATCCATGGGTGAACCTGACTCAACTCCTTCTTCTGTTCTTCAGTGAAGCGAGGCTGTTGTTTCTGCATCGCTCTTAAGGCAGCACGATCCTCTTTTAACACAGAATCTCTGTCTCTGTTCCACACAAAACACATTTCCTGGATCAATTTACTGCCAACACTTTAATCAGCCTTTTACAATAGGTCTGTAGTAATTTTTATTTTAGTGTTTATGAGTATTATGGGAACAGTTTGCTTAACATGTGTGATTGTGCATCTTGATGGATCAAAGAATAAGCTTGAGGTTATAATCAAATTCATCGTGGGTATGTGTTTCAGTACATAGATATAGTATATAGTATAACATTATATAGTGTTAACATGCACCTGATAGGCAGCTGGTAGGTCATCATAGTCTTTTCATCTGTGTTGGCCATGAGGAGCCAGATGGGGTCCTGCAGGACACATTTGATAAACTGTGCCTCTCCGTCTCCCCCTGCTGTCTGATTGTGGGAATGGCTGTTCTCTGATGAGTCCACGCTGCCGAAATATTTACTGGTATGACTGCTCTGACTACTTCCTGCGAAATCCCACAAAAAAATTATATTAATTCATCTTAATAATTAAAAATTCTTAAATATTACATTCTTTTAAAGCAAGGTCAACCTCATCTGGCAACTAATTAATGACTATTTGACAACAATGTATAGTTACATGGTAGAAAGTCATGTCTTAAGCTAGGCTCAGACTACAGGATTCTTGGGCTGATTTTACACGATTTTTCACAAAAAAATCAGGTCCAGGACCTTGACTGGGTCAAAGATCAAATCTTACACCTCCCAATCTGCTCTGAGAAACATCAGTGCTGCTCCCATCACATCCAACATCTTTGATATTAGGAATTTTAAATTGGCATGATTGCATCAATACTTTTATAACAGTCAATAAAAGATGGAGGTAAAGGTGTGAGAGTAGAAAGATACCATCGCCCTAGCTAGCAAATGTAATTAATAATAATAATGTCACAATCTCTATTTTGTTTACAGCTGCTTCCCCACAAGACCAATAATGATTTGTAATGTGTGATGCACCACAATTTTAAAATCTTATAGTGTAAGCATGTTCAAGACTTTAGAGAACAAAATCTGTCAAGATTCCCGTTATGTTTGTATTGCAACCAGATTTCATAATCTGGTCAGGATTTAAAAAATCCTGTAGTCTCAGCTCTGTTTCAGACCAACCTTCCAATGCACTTAGGCAATTCCTATAACTGGATGATTAATTAAATTAATGATTAATCTGTAATAAATCGGTCAAGTGTTGAATGACAAGGTAATCCAACGCTATCTATAAACCACAAACCATAATTCATATTGATACTTATTAACAACAACTGAAGCACTAAAGGTCACTCACTAGTTCCACTTCCTGAGGAGCTGCAGCCATTAGATCCTGACCCAGAGGACCCAGAGCCTGACCCAGAGGAGCCAGTACCTGATGACCCAGAGCCTGAAGCAGCTGAACCTGTGCCTGAGCGTGAGTCCTCCTGCAGCAGCAGATCTATCAGATCACTGGAGGTGGACATAGCATCCTGATTGGACTCATTTGCTTCACTCTGAAAAAGCACAAAACCATAATTACTGGCTGTTTTGATGATATTATAGTAAGAAGGCTGATTGCAGTAACTGTACGATCACAAGGCACTTTAAAGGTCCATTTGTCTTACATTCTCATTTTCTTTTGAGTCCACAGCTGATCCTCTCTGATTGGAGGAGGCCTGTCCTCCTGCTCCACCTCCTTGTCCCACCATGGGAGATGTGGATTGTTGGCCTGAAGCCAATGCTGATGCCACCTCGAGCCGGTTGCTTGGTGACTCCTCCAGCTGAAGCAGATTTAAGGGCGAGGAACATCTGGACTGAAAGAGGGGTGACTCCGCCCCTTCTCTATCAGGCCCCGCCTCTCTTTGGCTGTAAGACTGTGGGGTGCTGGAGCGAGAATTAGCAGGTGGGGCTGGGGTTGGTATCTGACAGGGAACAGGGGTGGCCACGTTAGCAGTTGGAAAAGGGAATGCTGAGTTTGTGCTGTAGAAAGGTTGAGGCATTCCCACATTGGGCTGTGGGAACATATAGTTGGGCAGTACCAATGCCATCATAGGGTGGACCATGGGAGGTGCCATTTGTGAGTTCTGAAGGGGAAAACGCAGGCCTGTCTGCATGTTGGGATCTGAGACAGGATGGGAGAGTGGAGGATAGACAGGATATAGAGGAAGGATGCCAGGTGGGTAAGGGACTGAAGGAATGCTAGTTTGTGACCCCGAAGTAGGCCAGGAGGAGGAGCTGGCTGCAGGACCCATGGGTATGGAGGAATTAGAGGGCCTATCCAGAGTGGGAACTTCAGGAAGGAGGCCTCTAAGTGGGCCTGCTGGGCTGCGAGACCCTGCTTGTTCTGAAGATTCCTGATGCTTCAGTCTTTTGCCCCCTCGACCACGCCTACGCCCACAACTACCACCGGCTGCTGGGTAGTCACGTGAACAACGTACACCTGAAACCAAGAGAGATACATTGAGAAACTGACAATGGTTCTGTTTTGTGTAACACTATGTGTGCTTTGAATTATATACAGATGTTCATATGCATGTCCTCACCTTTTGCTAAAGTTACCGGTGTCTGTCGGACGGCAGAGGTCGGGTCAAACACTCTGAGCTTACTTAGATCTCTGAAGCGGCACATGAAGTTCTGCTCCTCTTGCTGCGTGTGAGCGGACAACACCTCTTTCGTGAGTCCCAGCCTTTCTCCTCCACCGCCACCTCCTCCTGGACCGCCTCGTCTCACTCCATCCCTGTCAGGCTGAGGTGCAGGGCTGGGGGCCAAAAAGGGTGTAGTGGTGGGAGGAGCTTGGGGTTGAGTGGCAAGAGGAGCAGCGTTTGGTGTTGAAGGGGCTTCCTCCATTACAATATCTGTAACAAAAAAAAATCAGCGGGCAATGAGATAAACAAGAGAATCCCATAATTCTTTGCAAAGGACTGGCATGGGAAGATAATACCTCTGTCCCTGTCTTACTTTAATATTATCTGTCCCTGTGGTATTGTAATATTATCTTATTTCACACACAAATACAAATAATTTTCCACCTGACTCAGGAGGTTTCTTATCTCCCACGTGGACTATAGTGCTGCTGAAGCTACACTGGGAGGTGACAGAGGCAACACTCTCTGCTTTACTGTGAAGGGCCAGTGGAGGCAACAGAGCACTCTCCTTTACCAGAGACACAGAGGGACCTGCAAGTTAGGGCATCTGTCAATGCATATCTCCAATGCTCATGTTCATGCCTGCCATAAAGTTTACACATTCAGAACATACTACAGTGAAACATTAACTTTCATGCACATCACCACACCTGTCATACACTCCATGCCATTTCACTATTAAGTTCTTATGAGAGCCTGTGTCATCAAAGTCACAAAATTTACTTTTTTTAATCTACTTTTTTAATAAGCAATCCTGGTCTTATTGTGCCCGATTCGTTGATGCATGTTATTCCAATACATAAAATAATAACTTCACAATCTTTTATCCAGAAACTGTTACTTTTACTTTAAAACCATAACATTTACTTATGAATTTAAAACCGCATTCTTTTTTGTCTTGAATGCCTCTTGCTTTTTAATCATTATGTTACAACTATGCGGCTCCATACTGGTATGTGAAATCAAATCTTATATTTATAAGAGCTTATATTTGAGCTTATTAAATATCTTTTAGAAATTAAAACTGATTGCAAGTAGCATTTGACCTGAGCTAAAAAATTGTACATTTTTGGTTATGTTGTCAGTATTGTAATATTCCTGTGGCACTGTATGCTGCATGTTATGTATCAGTTTATCATAGCACTTGTATGCACCTTTAGCATTGCCTGCAGTGTCCTGCTGTTTGTCATCATCAGACGTGGAGGAGGCGGTGCAGGAGGAGGAGCCACACTTCCTCTTCACTGTATTAGGGATGTTACAGCTCTCCAGATACCTGTGAAACCAATCAATAGCGCATGTTAACATACGTTAACTTGAGGCCTGCCACAGGGCCACCTAAAACAACTCTTACATATAGGCTTTCCTCTTCATGCTGGTTATCAAATCAGGAACTGTTATCAAACTGTTAAAACTGTATATAGTGCTTTACTGAAATGTGTGTACAAACTGGGGTTCAACTAAACCTGGAAAGCTCATATCATTAGAAGGTTTGTGTCCAAGATTCCATACAGCATCATCCAAGTGACTTTTATTTACCATCAAAACTCACATTATATTAATCTGCATTAACAGTTGACAGCACTAAGACATGTTGTGTAAATCTTACATATCAGAATGTAAATCGTGGGAATGAGTGAACTGAATCTATCAATCCATTCATTATGGGGATCATTCACCTTACGATGCTGTCTAAGCAGTTGATTTGCTGGTAAGAATAAGTGGTGGGTGGTTCTTTCCGCACGAGGAGGGAAGGGATGGAGCTCTTTGAGGGCAAAGCAGCACCAGGACTGAGACTGCTGCCTGGGTGTGCCGCTTCACTGGCTTGCAAAGCACCTGTTTATTATGCAAAGAGAATTATAAGTAACAAAATAAATACTGCTCTAAAACCTTCAGATTAAAATGCATGGTTGTTCTTTCAATGTTTTGTCTTACCTGTGGTGGAATGTTTTTTAGGAGGAGGTCGACTGCGAGACTCAATAAACACTTGTTGTCCACTCATCTTTACCATGTGAACATCTTTGCAGATTTGCTGGAAGGTCATCTGCTTGAAATACAGTAAGACAAGTATTTGTATACACATTTTACTTAAACATCAGTTCTCAAACATTTAACCATCTAACTCAGACCAGCTTTTCATTTAAATAATAAAAACTTAATATTTTACAATATGAGGGTGAGAAAAAGTCAAGGCCTGATCCTGAAGCTGTGCTTTCACTGGATGCTTCACTTTACCTAAAGCTATATGACTGTCTTAGTTTCATGGCTACTGTAGCTTAAATCTCTATCCATTACTGAATATTGTAGACACACAATAAAATACACATGCATACATACTTTTGAAATGTTTCTTAAATTAAAAAAGAAATATTATAAAAAATAAAAATATTTTTCAGCTTTGCTTGAGTAGCCATACTTAATAAAGTGACTCTGAAATATGCTTCTTTTTTTGAAGTCATGTCTGTGCGTCTCTCAACACTCACAGGTTTGTGTGGCTGTGACGGGCCCTCCACACCCGGTCCGCTGCTGTCTGAAGACGAGGCTGCACTGGGCTGGAGCTCATGTGATCCGTTGCTGGCCAGGCTGCCGTAACCCTGAGAGCTGCCGCTGTGGACGGGCTGCACCAGGAGCCTGTGGATCTGCTCACTGAGTTGAGGGATGTCCGGGGACATAGCCCGCTCCTCCAGATCCCTCGGCTGGGTGAAAACGTCCTCGTTTAGTGGTGACCTAGCGAGGAAGAGTGGAGACATGTTTGAGAAACAGATTTGTTTGATATGTTACTGTACGTGTGCATCTGTGTGGTTGTTTATTTGGACTGTGTAACTAAATAAATGCCGCTTGAAGATAACTGAAATCAATAGAAAAAAATAACAGATATTATTGTTAAGAGTTTGTCACGAAGTCATATGTGTTTATGTGTTTGTTAAGTAACGATGAAGGGGGGCAGTGGTGATGTACTGTATGTGTAGCAGCAAAAAATGGCCATGAGTTATGAGTCATCAAAAATCTGTGCATGTCTGTGTCCACATGACAGAGCATGTGCGTGTGAGTGTGGAGCTACATGTGTATATGCCTGTGTGCTGTGTTCTGTTTAGAGGTGAGCAGAGATGGTCAGTCAGGGTGTTTTAACATTAAAGACACGCCACTTTTTCACTTGCTAATTGCAAGAAAATTAAAAAAATTAAATTCTTTTCAAAACTCTTTTACCGTCACCAGTGGAAAATTTACCACCATAATCTAGTTTTTTTAGTTGTTTTGAATATATTGTTCTGTGTGTGTCATGTTGTAAGTGACATAAACCATATGGATTTTAATTAATATGTAAGGACTGTTAAATTGTCCTTTTGCCACAGGAGAAAACTGCAAAACACAGTTTCAAGGCTGATAAGAAATATTCATTCAACATTAGCAAAAACCCATTTCGGTTCTGTTCTTACGTTCTGACTTTGTGGCGGCCAACTATAAAGGCCACTTTCCTGCTCCAGGGATTAATGAAGGAGGACCAGGAGGTGTCTATGGTCAGATACTCTCCGTTACGTGCGCACATCCTCAAAGGAGAGTGTTCAAATGGTTGCCCTGCGAACTGAAGAACTGAGGAAGAGAGAATGAAAAAGGATTGTATAAATATTTTGCCACACCATTGTCATTAAATAAGGACACTGGACGGAAGTTATGGCGTTAGATAGTAGGACAGAATTGACTCACTCTTTTTATGGATGGCTACCATAATAGGTCTGTCATCTGGATGGATGCAGAGCAGGACAGGCGTTCCAACCAGATCCTGGGGCAGGTACCCTAACAGAGGAACCGCCCGCTCATCCACCTCCTGGAACAGACAGCTTGGAGTGTGACTGGTAGTGAATATCCTCTTATCCGGAGGAATGCGAGGGGCTGAAGGATGGACATCATGTTAGAAAAGAGATACAAAGAAGAAAAGCACCCACAGCATTCATTTTATTCAGTCAAATCATAAAGAAAAACAGAACATGTTTAATGAACAAACAAACGCAACATGTACCCTCATATCCAGAATGCACTCTCTCTGCGATGAGCAGACAGCAGGGTTGGGGGTAAGCTGTGTCGGAGTCTCGCAGCGTTAGCAGGTAGGGGGTCAATCTGAAAGGGTAGTACCTCATATCGCCACTGGAAGAGATATCTCCACTGATGCGACAAAACATGGACTTTTCTTGGGTACAGTCCACAGGTGGAGAGACTGTTGTCCAACAAAGAGAGAGAAATAATGTAGTTTAATTGCCTGAGCTTTAGTTTGTACTGTGTGGCTGGTTTAAGAGTTAAGACAGAACAATCAGTTTGGTCAGAACGAATAAACACATTCCACGAACATAAATACACCACACACAGACATACCAGAACCAATACAGGAGGCCCATGGAGGTAATCTGCAGGGCGCAGTGCTGCTATAGAAGGTGCTCACATCCTGAGGGGCCAGAAGCTCAGAAAACAGCACCCCATGTAGCTTTTCTGGCTTACTGCGCAGAAGAGATGAACCCTGTGGTGAGATGTAGACCACCTTCCCTGACAGGAACGATACTGCCATGGAGAACGTGTCCTGCACAGGCGAAAGAAAGATAGGGAGTAATGACATGTCTCATACAGGATTATATCTTCTACTTTAATAAACCAAATAAAGGCTGAGGTGGAGATGACATTTGCAGTTTTATATAGAGGGAGAGAAAATGGATGAAAATATGTCTGCTAAACAAGTACTTTAGTTTGGCATCTAAAAATGCAACAACAGCTCTGCACACAAACAAAACTGAATCCACTGCATAAATGCAAAAATCGTGCATCTTTCACATGTCATATCTGGATGAGTTTGTGTCTTACTTTGGAAAAGAATACATCATGATAATTAAAACATTTTTTTACAACACAATTTTACAACATTTTCCACCATTTGGTCCATTAAGGAGGACAAAAGAGAGTTGCATCTAGAGTTGCAACTGTTGCAAATGTCTAGATACATAGAATTACCATCCATCTGGAGTGATCCAAAGTGGTCAGTCTTGACACTGTGGTTTATACCTAATTATTAAAACCACCCATTAATTGACCTAGAGAATATAATTATTTGTACTGACCTATTTCCCAAAGAAAAGACGTTTAGGCGAATGTTCCTTTTTAATTTAATAGTTAACAGCTCTTAGTTGAATACCTAGCCATTTAAATCTAGGGAAATCCAATCAGAAGGTGGTAAGAGAAGGATAAAAGATTTTATCAGATTAAATAAGGAGTGGAGTACTGAGGATAAAAAGATATGCTTAACGTACTGTATTTTTGAGGGTGTATTCAGAGGTAATATTGTCCAATTCCTCAACAGTGAAGGTGGAGAGATCCAGACTACAACCATGGCATTCCTCAACATTCCACTGGTGATAATACTCCTGATTGGCTAAAAGACACAAAAAAACAATGTGAGGATTCTTTCATATTTTTGTGTTCCACTGCATTCTAGAAAGGGCAACTTGTCCATATATATACACCTGTCTCTTACCTCTGACTTGTTTGACACAGCTAAGAGCATATTTGAGGGCATTGAGGGTGCTGGAGCGCCCCTTCATTTTTCTCTCTTGTGGCAGACGGATCTTCAGCTCATTTAGAGCTCTCATCAGCTCCTTCTGGGTCCGGACACGAGCAGACTGATCACTGCTGCAGCCGCTCGTAGATGGTGGGTCCTGCTCAGAGCTGGCGCTCAACAGGCTGTATGCCAGAGAGCTGCTGGGTGGAGAGAGACTCTGGGAGTTGGAGCTGAAAGGAAGAGACAAACAACAAATCTAAATTCATTCATTTAGCGATAATAATCAAACAACTTTCAAATCAAATGCTGCTCTACCTTCTTCAGATGTTTTGTAAGATCATCTAAAGGCATCTCTTACCTCTTGTTGCTCTCTGTCGTCTCCAGACACATGGCTGAATCCTTTCCATTCTGACTGGAGGAACTTTGATAACTTCTGTTTGACTGTCTTCCTCTGGATCCTGTCCCTCTCTCCATACCTCCTTCACTCTCTCTCTCCCCAGAGTCATTTCCACTCGATAGTGCATCCGTGTCATCAGAATGAATCCCTCTGTGGTCACCCGCAGATCTCTTGGGATCAGATGCCCCTCCTGGAGATGATTCTGTCCCGCTGCTCGCCGGATTTGATGAAGGAGAGCCGCCACTTATGCTGCAGGATCCATTCAAATGTCCCGCCCCTTTCTTAACCCCTCCTGCTCCTCTATCTGCATTGTTGCTGGGGGCGGAGTCTGAGTTATCATCACTCATAATAATACTGTAAGAATAAGTGGTTGCCTAGGTGATGAGGATCACCAAACGATAGATGAATCACAGTTGAACAAGTTTACTATGTTGGACTGCAATGGGAAATCATTTTGTTGCAAATATTCATTACAGAATCAATCCATGGACAAGGATCATGGTGCGTTTTAGTTCCTTCACAGGCAATGTAAGGGAATAGGAAGCTCAAAGCCTCCAACACTGTTGTATATTCAGTATTTGAAATATATTGTGAATTTCAGAAAATGCTGGACTGCACAGAAAACCACATGGGACTGGTTATGAAACAGACTTGGCTTCTGCTAAGGAGCCAGATGGAGTGTGACAGAGTGTTTGGAGAAAGTGTAAAAAGGCGACAAAAAGAAATTAAGCTTCTTTTTAGTGTCTGCCTATTCCTCTTTTCCTTTTCCCTCTGTATCACCCTCTCTTTCTTCTTCTGGAAACTGGAAGATAAAAGAATAAAAGTAGGTGAGCAGGAATCTAAAACACACACATACACACACACACATATACAGACGCACACAGCTGGTTATTCATTTTGAATAAGGCTGCCAAATAAAGGCTAATTGTTTGTCCCTGTACAACCTGTTCTTTCTGAACAGGAAGTTCTACTAAATTAGGGATGTTTTGTTTCAACCAGAGAAACCGCTATCAGCAATTTAACATTTCATTCAATTCAATTCAAATTTATTTGTATAGTGCTTTTCACAAAGCATATTGATTCCGCTTTACAGAAAATGAAAGTTGTTAGGTATCAGACAGGTGTTTTGTCCAAACTGATTTAGAATTTTACAGGTACAGATTATGCAGTTAGTTTATATTCTATATGCATTTAAGCAGAAGTAATGATCATTCCAAGTTTTTGCAGAAGTCGACCACATCTCTGCAGTGTTGAAGCCATCTTTATTTGCTGGATCCATACTAGAGATGGCCTTACTTGTAGCTACCCCGGGATAGGTATATTTAACTGAGCTTCTATTACGCTACAGGTCAACATGCCCTTTAAGATTACATTTCATGTAACTGCCTAAAAATGTTGTAAACACATGCACAGGCACAGAAGGGAGCTGCACGTGTGAGCAATATTTCATGCTTCCAATTGGACACTATTGAGGCTTTATCTGGTCTCCTTGGTAACCAAGAGTGCATTCTACATCAGATCATTCTAAACCACCCTCTACATCTCCACCTTCAATTACTGCAATCAGAATAAAAAAAGACGATGACCAGACAAAAACGGGGTGACAAAAACAGTTTAAAAAGTTCAAATTGAAATAAAGATGCATTTTATGTTTGATGCCACACTGAATGTGTACTGTCAATTAAAAAAACCTTCTTTATAGCCTTCTACTAACTACTAGTATAATCTTCATAGTATAGTCTTTATATTGAGGTTATTTCTGATTGGCTCCAAAATAGCAAGTAACTTCCACCTATATTCCTCCAATATTTATTTTAATCTGCCTTTATCCCTCTGGGACACTTAATCTCATAAGACTACCAGGTGAGTTTTTATATTTAGTGCTGCTTGTCTGTCTCTAAAGTTTGTACATCCTATGTGGGATTGTCACTGTCACACTAATGATTCATTATGAGTTAAGACTTACAGTACAAATTTGGAAGCGCGAATGAGCATTTACTGCAAATAGCAGAGGCACAGAAAACAGAGCATTTATCTAGAAACAATTTATAAGACAATTATTTACCCTAAACCATATTAACTACATGTGGAGTATAAATACACATGAAATGTAGCTATAGTGTTTCCAACATTATTTTTCCCAATTCAAATACATCAAATACATTTAAATACATTTACATTTATACATTTGGCAGACACTTTATTCAAAGCAACATACAGTGCATTCAACTTCATTATCATTATGTGTGTTCCCTGGAAATTGAACCCATAAACGTTGCACTATCCATGAATTTTGCACTACTTTGCACTAACGTTAAATAATATAACGTTATAATTTACATAAATATAAAAAGCTGATTTGCCAGACTTAGATTAGCAGTGAATAAGCATGAATTTCAGATTTTTAACCCCTAAATGTCCAACAAACTACTGCGTAGTTTGAGCCACAAAGAGCCAAATAATAAGTACGCACCTAAGTATTACCTTTCTTACCAATACTAGAAAATTACACGCAGCCACAGAACAGAACACAGCAATTAAAGTTACCAAATTAAATTAAAGTAACCAAATTTAAGACAAATAAACAGAATCTAAATCCACAAATACATGGAGATGCTACTTACAGTACAGTAAAACACACCATGAGCATGCCTCCTCTGGGCTAGAGCAGGGTTGTTTATTTGATTCATTTATTCATGTGTGGGCATTCTCCAGTGTGCACATACACATTTGCAACACCCACCCCGCACCAGTTTATACTGGTTCATGTTCTGCAAAGGACCAGAAAGCAGCATCATTCACAAATGAATATCAACATCAACAGTATTAACACAAGTTAACACTTCAGCGTCAACTCTTTTATACTACCTAATCAACTAAGGCATAAAATAGCATATATGTTGATATAATTCTTCTTACCAAAGTTTAACTTAGGTTTGATAAGCATAACCATAATTAAAATAGTTTTTATTCTATGCTGTTTTATGGGAACAATGTCATTAATTTCAAATATAAATAAAATGCCCCATAAAAAAATAAAACACAAAAAAGACACACAAAAAATAAAAGAACAAACAAAAGACATGGTGATAATAACAATACTTACAAATTAAAATAAGTGGCATAAATTTCATTCCCCATATAAACCAACCTTAATGAACTACACAGTCCTAGACTTACATTTGATCATTTTAGAACTGGACTTGAGACATTCTCCATCAAATCCACACACAATTCACCAAATATAACAGTCTCCCATCTTCACATAGGTGTTAAAGGTAAAGAAAAGAGCATGGCTGAGTCCAGAGCATCCATACTTCACCGCGCGCGCTGCGTGGTAAATACAGACGCACACGTGTCTACGGCTGTGATTCCGTCAAGCTAACGCGCCACTTATAGGACAGAGCAGCTGGCTGCACAGGTAGGCGTGCTAGAGAGGCGCTTTTTCATCATGTTTTTTATATGTAGTTTTCACCGATTTTCTACTAATCTGAATATCAATGTTAAGGACAGGTAGGGCCACGCCTATTCTCTTTGCAGGTCTACTAGTGTCCTAGTGTATTTACCTTACAAATAGGTAAATAAGGTTACAAAATAAACAAAGTAAAGTTACAAGAAGGCCTTAGACCTGTATACTAAATTATTTTTATTTCAGGTACAAATCGGTGAATTCCTTCATAGTAAAAGTTATTTAGCGAGAAAATAAGCTGGTGGACAACCTTTGCACAATCAAAATGCGTCCATCTACCCCTCCAGCTCTACTGATGTTATACCAGTAAAGTACAGCATACACCTCAATTTAATGATATTGGGGCAGTCTCTTATGCCATTTTAAATAAAACTATGTAAACGACCGTGACAAGTGAAAGATCGACCACATTGATACTTTTAAACCCCTTATGTAAAGATTACATGACTACTTGGTGATGCACTCTTTATCCTGTTCCCTTACAGTTCTTGTGCCTAAACCATTTTACTTAGTTAAGTAACTTTGAGGGTCTTTTAGACATGGATTTTGAGGCTCATGAAGTAATTACAAGAAAACTATATTTGGTACACAGTTTAACATTTTAAATGCAAAATGTATCAAATAGCTTCAAATATATTAAGGGTTTACTTGAAGCTAAGCCTGACATGAAACTAAACAGATTGTGCACCTGCTATAAAATGAACTTAAGACGTGATGCGTGTTCGCATTCCAAAAACCACCGCCTGATCATGTCGGCTTGTGAATGCCAGCGTATATTCAGTAAACACTTACAAACGACACTATCGTTTGTATTTACGTTATTAAAATACAAACTCACACTTCCAGGCTCCTACCATACGCATATTATTAATAAAACATTTCTTTTAACTTGGAAGCCTAAGTGCGTAAGACAGAATGTTTCGTTACAGAATTAATGAGGCGTTGCCCAACAAAACGCGACATAAATGTAAGATGTTATAAACATGACACTTTACATAAACAGAAAGCTATGTTAGTATAAAAGACTCAATCGAGCAAGAAGACATTAAATCTAACCTCTCGATCCTGGTTGTTCTTGTCTCCTAAATCCCACTGCTCCTCTTTTTCTAGACGCAAGGGACAAATCCTCAGTTTTCAAATGACCGAACAGAATTACAATGTTTTTCGGGTGTTACAAAAAGGACAAAATACGAAGTCAACGTTCTGCATCTGCAGATCACTGGCATAGCGCTCCTATTGTGTCCTACAGATTTGTTTCCCCATGCCTGCAGACACACAAGAGTACACGTGCTTTCCAACCTGTGTACTGTATTGAGGAATTCTATTGGCTGTCCTCGCAGAAAAGCACGAATCCAATTGGCTTACTCCGCCCATTCACGGCCAAGGGATCGCTGATTGGCTGGTGCAAAGGACACTTGGTACACGTTCGCCTGTTGTCACGTTGCAGCGCGCCTGTTGTAGTAAAAAAAAACATGAGACTCATGAGAGTGAGAACATGAGAGTGTGCAGTTGAGTCCTCAGCACAGCAGAGTCCTGTTTAATGAGGACGGAGGCTCACAAAACATTAAAGGGTGTAACCACATATTCAGCTTTGTGTTCTGGGAACCAGATGTGAAATACAACTCACAAGGTTAACCATTATTCTGAATGTTGGGGGAGGAATCCCCTTAATGTCTATCGTGGCTACAGTCGTAAAATAAATAAAATGTCGATTTCTATATTATATTTGTATTTCTAAAAATCCAATGCATGGATAGAAACCCGTCCAATATTGTCACAACGCCACTGTAAGAATCAAGAAATGTTACGCTAGGTTTGTCACATGTTTTAGCGTATTGCGCAACTCTATTGAAAGTTTTCAAGGCAGTGAATGGGCCATGCACAGTTCCATGTGCAGCAGAAGCTCACTGCTGGTGACGTCAAGCAACTTCTGCAAAACCCTCGCAATCACGCGGCTGGCGGTGTGGCTCGCTGTTGCCCTATGGATGAATTCATCATCGTCGTCAGAGAAGCGTAATAAAGAAGCTGACCTCCATCTACCCGATTGGTAAAATTGTGCCGTCTGCTTGCCAATGTCTGGCGAGTATATTTGGAGGCGAGCTGCATTAAGTAACCCACATTTAGTAGTTGTATTGCTCAGCAGGCACAACCAAGTGATAATTATACTACAAATGTGAACCTTTAATACTGGCATTTTATAAATTCCAGTTGTCACATTCTATATAACATAATATCTATATTATGTGCATTCTAACACGTGCATTATATACAAATTTGTTAAATATATATGTTAAAATTAACGTATTAGGTAGTTACTTGAGTTTCGCGAAGGCAAGGCTGTTACATAACTGATCAGTTGTAATGAAATGTATAATATTATTACAAACACTAAAATATTTTTATTATAACAATAAAATATTTTATATTTTTAAGGATGTAGTTTGAATGATGCATTGTAGGCCCAATATTATTTTATGTAGCATACAATGACAAAGGTAAAGTTAAAATGATTTGAAAACAACAATACGAGGAACACATATTCGTTTATTTATTATAACGGAAGACTGTCTTGTCGCACCTTTAACCCGTAGATATCTCTGTCCGCTTAGTAGGCAACCTGTTGCATTTATCTTATCATGAAATAGTCCTTTAATCTTGTAAGCCTAGTATGAGTGAAAACGTGTGCCTTGTTTTACTCTGCCACCCAAGTGTTTTTGTAATTCATAGCAGCGGTTTACAATTAACAAACAAATTATAAATTGGGTTCACTTCTTCTACATTAAGCCTCTTTGTTAATGTTACATTGGCACCATCTGCTGGTCACTACCATTTATACAGTTCTGTATTTGCGTGCACATTTTTTAAATTGGTCTGACATTAATTATTTAAACCCGCTACTTATTTGACAAATACTCATATTCCAATCATCATGTATTTTTTCTACAGTGTTTGTGGAAAAAATACCATTTTTATCCTTGCATAACAAATGTAACATACAGATGTGCTGTGCTATGATCCACCAGACCAATGATCTTGTTATTTTCTCCTCTGTAAGGTCCAAAGGTCCAGTACTGGCGATATCCCCAACAGTATCCAGCTGTCTGTTTCCTCTGTTCTGAATATGTGTGCTCCTGTTATTGACTTCTGTTGAGTTGGTTTACAATGATGTGCATGTCCTTCACTACACTATGATATCAGTCATGTGGTCTTGGAAATAATGTAGTCCATATGGCATCTAAAAATACACAATATACTTAATAATTGTAGGACAGTCTATAAATGAGAGTGTGAATATATAATTAAAACTGCAACTCTCCTTATTGTACCTACAAATCTCCTTACTGTACCTCAGTTTGCATTGGTAGGTTTAAATTAATGTACTGGAGAGTGTGTGCCAAATATGAGCGCACATCCTATGTTCTGTGAGAGTGTTTACCGTCCTGCAAAGCACCTCTCAGCATGAACACTCTTTGAGTGTAAAGCACACAAAAATTCCCAAGAAAATGGAAAAGTCTTGCATGAATCCCAGCTGAATCTCCGGCAGTTGGAGAAATGGTAAGGTCCTGTTTTTTCTTCTGCTTTCTCTGGTTGTAAAATTTCTCTGTTTTTGGGCTGCTAGATGTAGAAGGTTTAACAGGTTATTCTCCTGGGAAAATGTTAGTTTTTATTTGGGTGGCTGCCTCTACCAAACCTTTCAACTCTGAGAGACTTAAACCACAAACTGAGATTTTGCAGTCTTGCACATAAAAGTTTTTTAGCCTATATGTGTGATAATACTTAATACTCTTTGGCAATCTTGACATAATCAGACCACAGAAACTGAACACCAGCATGTGGTCAATCACTTTATTGATCATACTTTATTAATTTGGTGGTTTGGATCTTTTAATGCCATTCAATATAAATGTTTAGGCTTAGCGCCATCATGTGGCCAAATGACTGCATTGCGCACAAATATTATATACAGTAATGACAGCTCCCACAACAAAAAAGCATTGTTAGGTTAATATTATAAAATGTAGAACTTTAAATCCCTCACTTGCTCTGTTATGCATGTACATACACTCTACAAGATTTTAAGTATTTTGACAACTACCTTACTCTAAAGACATCTGAACACAGCAATTAAAACATACAGATGAAAAATTGTTGCATGATGTTTTTTCCCCTTTTTAATTTTTATACTTCAGCTGTAATGCACAAATCCATCCTGCTGTGTTTGTTAACATGTTTTTTTGTTAGAGATATAATTGTGTGTATGTGTGCTTTTAGTAGCCTTTTATATACACTATATTGCCAAGTATT
>JAZGTJ010006581.1:12598-24623 GCA_036877575.1 Botia almorhae | reverse complement strand
TGCTCGATCTAATAACATACCTCTAATCCCATGTTCCTCTTCCCTAGCGGTGGAAGCGATAGCTGGTCATCCCTTGGGTGTAGGAAGAGTGGATCTACAGTCTGATCTGTTGCATCTACAAATTGGCGCCCTATATGTTGAATCTATTCAGTTATATGCCATCTCCTCACCTAAACACACTTTAGTTCTGGGTTTGCCCTGGTTACAACTTCACGAACAGTTTTTCTCATGGAATGAGAAAAGGAATTCTCGATTACCTCCCCATAGGCCCACAGATTGTGCCATTGAGCTCAAACCTAATTCACTACCCCCCTGAGGTCCGGTCTTCCATCTCTCTCAACTCGAATCTGAGGCCATGCAAAATTACTAAACTATGAAACTACTATAAAAATAGCTAAGGGGTTTATTCTTCCATCTAACTCTCCCGCTTCTGTGGGATTCTTCTTTGTCAGGAGGGGATGGCCATGGATGATGCTAAGGTCCATGCTGTTACTGAATGGCCATGTCCTAAAACCGTTAAGGAACTGCAACAATTTCTGGGGATCGTTAATTTCTATCTGAGATTAATTCAAAACTTCATTTCAGATCTCCAGAATGATTACCCCGGTGTCTTGCTTGATTAGACCTTCCTAATCACTTTCTTATCTCTCCTACATTCCATGTGTCACTGTTGAAACCTGCTGAGCACTGGCGGAGGGTCCAGTAAGGGGCCTCTGGGAGCAGGCCCCCCCGATCATGGTAGACAGCGAGGAGGTGTTTCGAGTGAATCAACTCCTCGATTCGAGATCCTGAGGAGGGAGATTGCAATACCTGGTCGATTGGGAGGGGTTCGGCCCAGAGGAGCGCTTGTGGATAGTGCGGGGGGGCTTCGTTACAATTAGGAAGAATTAACAGGCAATTATATATGTAAAGTTAGTAAATAAATAAAAATCAAATGCGTAATAGACTATAAAGCTGGCTGAAAAAGCAATATTGGCAATTGACACAAAACTATTATAAAAGTTTGAATTAATGAAATATCAAGTATTATGAAAACTAAATAGAATAAATGTATATAGGAATTTGGTGGAAGCTGGTGCTCCAAAACGTCAAATTTTTGGAGTGCCAACATTTAACAGTGCTTAACAGTAGGTCAATAACTACAATAGATTTTTTAAGTGATTTCCTGTCTTATTCTACTCCCTAGTGGATGATTTCAATATGAATACAAATCTAAACATATGACTTATTTTAAGATAATGTTTTCAATTAGGTGGTCTGGAAATAAAAAAAATTCTTAAAATAATGATTTATTATAAGTTTTCTTTTTTCTTCACTTGCAGTCCAGGGCTTCTGAAACACCAAATTGTTGATAAAGATGGAATTTTTATTATTATTATTATATTTTTAGATTATTATTACCTAAACCTATTCAAAGGTATGCGAGCCAATTGTGCATATATATGCCAGGTTTCGGGTCTGATCTCCTCTTTCATAGTTTGCATTGCATGTGTTTTTGTTTTGCTGTTTTCTCTGAGCAGCCACTTGCAGCTCAATTATATGCGAGGAGGGCACCTGTTAGCTTCAGCAGCCGATTTGACTGCTGTATCAGATCATTTGCTGATAATGTTTGACTGTTCAATCACTAATGTAAAACAGGTCCTGTACTTATGTATCTAGTAGGGCTGTCAAAATTAACACGTTAATAACGCATTAACACAAATCCATTTTAACAGCACTACTTTTATTAATGTGCAATTAATGCAGCACACATTTTCTGTTTGACCCAAGGCCTTGCCCATTGTGGAATGCGGGTCATGGTTTTGACGCCGCTGTTGGCGGAGAGTAGAGTCGGGAGACGAAATGGGTAAGGGAAACGCCTCCCTTGTAATTATTCCTCACAGCTGTTTTCGTTTTGCAGTGAGTCGAGAGACAGGATAAAATGGGGCTGCAGGAAAGCGAACTGGAAGCAGGAGTGGAAGCAGGAAGTGACGTCGACCTGAGGAAGTGCAAGTGTTTTTTGTTAAAAGCTGAAAAGCTCCGCATTGTCTGTTTGTTTTGCTTTGTTTTTGTTTCATAAATGAGTGTGTATCGCTCATCCACTCCCCAACCGTGGTCGGTGATGTTTTTGTTTATTTTCATTGCCAGGGAAGTGTCACACCCATATTTTGAGAAATTGAGAGGTAGCCATAGAATGAGCAGTTGAGAATGTTCTGGAGAATGAGCAGAACAGCAAACAGAAATGGAGAAAGGTCTGAATGGAAAAGTCATATACAGAACGATGTCTGATGGTTCTGTCAACAAGACAAAGGTTATCTGCATTTATGGTTGATGTGAATTAAGTTATCACCACAGCACGTCGAGTTTAAAATATCACTTGATGGCAAAGCATACAACTGATACAGAGAGGTCTCCCCCCTCGCCAAAGACAGACCATGCTAGATTGTTTTCAGCGGAGACCGATAGACAACTCCATAAGCAACAGACTCACCACATCAATAGCTAAATGGGTGGCTACAGCATGTAGGACAATGAGTATAGTGGAGGACGAGAGTCTCTGATATGGATCTATATGAAATCTATGTGAAAAAGATCTATGTGATCTATGTGAAAAAGTAATTGGCAGGTGGTATTATGTCTTAACTTTAAGTGTTTGATTCTGGGTAAAACAAAGAACATGTGGTTTGGATTATGGGTGTTGGATAAAAATATGTTACAATAGTTAAAACAGCTTAATAATAATGCAATTTAATGTTTAAATATGGTTTTCGTGTTTGTCCATTTTTAAATGGTATGACATTAAATTCAAATGTGAGAAAAAAATTCAAAGGTGAAAAAAAATGAATTTAGTAAAATACAAAATACAGAAATATCATTACCAGTTCTTAAGTTAATTTTCTCAGTACACTGGACGCTTTGTTTGTCGCTCTGTTTGTTCTGTTTGTTCTCTGTTTGTAAATGCATTACCTTACAAATGCATGCGTTTCCCATTAGTCCAGAAGTGCATGTAATCACTTTTTGTCATATAGATTATACTAAAGTGTTATAGACACTAAAAGTGTAGACAATAGCCCCTTTAACACGTGCAGTCCTAACTGGTAAATAACCATTAAGAGATCATGTGTGAACAGAACTTTAAATTACTGGTACAGGTAAATTACCAGGAAGAAAAGTTGTAACATTACCAGTTAATTATCAGTATTATGATGCAATGTGTGAATGCAGAAGAAAACTACCGATATGATCACAGAACTGATGGCGCTAATGTTAGAGTCTGCTTTGGGCTAATCCTTACATTCTGACGCAGATAATGTGTTTACTCCCTGTTTACGGAAGTCAAAAAAGAGATGTTTATCTGATATGGTGTCGTGGGTCAAAAGCAATTGCATGAATGTAACAATTTGGTACTAATGTAAGAATGGTACAGTACTAGTAAAAAGACGTAAAAACACTTTGCTTTTGTGAACAAGTATATTTACCAGTTTGTATGTAGCCATTTGGAATTATCCTGGCAATTTAACAGGATTACTGTGTGAAAGGGTCATAAAATTTACATATGTATACAAGTTGAATACAAGTATTTGGACAAAATGGATTAAATTCAACTCAATGTTATTTATATAGCGGTTTATACAATGCCACATTGTTTCAAAGCAGCTTTAAATATAATGAAAAATAAAACATGAAAAAATAAAAAAAATATGTCAGACACGTTCAGACACAGAACACATGGTATTTTTGCAAGTAGTATATGTGAGATGTATATTAATAAAACTAATTGGGGATTGTGGAAGAAATTTTTGTATTCATTGATATAGCATTAACATTGTTTATGATTTTCTACTGTGAAACTTATTATGAGACATCTGATTCTGTTTCTTCTTTAGCTGTCATGAAAATATGCTGATGATGCTAACTTTATGCACCTCACATTAGATAGAGGAAACGATTACACAGCATCTGCAGAATCTGTTTCCTACTTCTGTAGAGGAGATTTTGAGGGTGGAGGGGGCTAAGACTTGGAAGGATTGGTATACTAAAACTTTCTATATAAGGTGATAAACTGTGAACATTGGATACTGATTGGTGAATAGCAGATGTATGTTCAGATGAGCATGAGCCAATGACAACTGGAAACACCCTAAATGTACCATATATAAGCGTGATGCAAACACTCAACTTTGAGATCTTTAACCCATCATTAGAAGCTTAACCTATTCATAACTGATCTCCCTTGCAAAAAGTAAAATATTACAAAGACAAATCGTGTCTGGCAAATCTCTCATTTCAGAAACAAA
The DNA here is from genome assembly GCA_036877575.1 of Botia almorhae. Taxonomy (NCBI): domain Eukaryota; kingdom Metazoa; phylum Chordata; class Actinopteri; order Cypriniformes; family Botiidae; genus Botia; species Botia almorhae. The sequence goes on along the minus strand of JAZGTJ010006581.1, from coordinate 20,346 downwards.
AGAATTTTCCACAACAATTTTGGTGGCAGCAGTGGGATGGCTTGTCTGTGATCCTCGTAAACCCTGAGGCGGACGGTGACTAGCTATCCTGGAACTAGGATTCCAGCCCCACCCCATCTAGTTTGAGGGAAGAAGGGGTCGCCCGCCTAAGGACCGAGGTGATTAGCACTGCCATTATTATAAAGAACTTTGTGGAAATCTTCTGGTGAGAGATTTTAAATTTTTATATTTAATAGTAAAAATAAGTTTAAATTGTCAATCCTCATTCTGCTGAGAGTCGGTGAGGTCGTCAGCAAGTAAACCAAGAAAGTGTGAAACAGAACTTGAGGTGTTGGCAATTAGCTAATATGCATCAACAAGTAAACCAAGAAAGTGTGAAACAGAACTTGAGGGGTTGACGTAGAAATTTGTACTGTGTTTTGGTGAATATCTTCATAGCCAATAGGCATTCCAAGAGGTTCCCCGGAATAAGAAGGTGAAGATGGAAAGAACACAACCATGGAACCCCAGAACCAGTCAAAGACTTACTTGCTGAACTAAAACCACAAGATGAAGACTCGTGGCTCACAACTGAGCAACAAGAGTTAAAAATTAACAAGAGCTGTTGGTGGGGTTTACAATTGTCACACGCCCGGAGAGCGGCGCCACTGAGAGTGAATGCAGTGGATGACACAGAATGCAAAATACCACAACAAATCACCACAGTTCTAAGAACAACATCAAGCTTACTGCAAGGAAAGAAGCCAACCCAACAGATCGGTACTGATTGTACCAGTGAAACTCCCTACAAGAAACCTGACTTCATTACTCCTCCAATAAGAAGTATGCCAGACATAGAAGATGTATGCGTGTGCTCTGCGAAACACACTAAGTGCATACTCGGATGGTCTGTAAAGTAAGGATTGATATGGTGAATGCTACACAAAATTGTACCTCGACTATAAAGCGGTACAAAATTCAATTCACATGTCCATTTGATAAGCTGAATGACACGTTGCCAACGGTGGTGTGGGTATGTGGAGACAAAGCTTATCATCACATGCTAGCCAAGACTTGAACGGGCTGCTGTTACCCAGCATTTATCTCTGTGGAAACTACTGTGTATCTCGAGAACGAGAACGATGCATCGGCAAGGAAGAGATCCGTGCTACTGCCAGATGAGATGGCAACTGAGGACACAAGCTATGGGACCCCTGGACAAAGAGGGGACCTGCACTAGGATGGTCTCTGTTCTTAGCAGGAGGAACAGCGACAATTAACAAGCTGAATGGTTTAGCATGGCAAGTCTTAGCATTAGTAAACAATTTTATGGACTTTAGGTAAATAATTATCAAAAATGTTAAACTTTTGAATTTAAAATGCCATAATGGGGTCATTTAGAAAATAGGCATGGCAAAGTGCTCCAATAAGTCCAGTATTTTATAAATGAAAATCAGAAGACCATGATACAAAGTGAGCTACTGCATCTTCTAAAGAAGCATGCACAATTTTGCATTGATCTGGCAGCAGGTGGCGTTACATCACGTATAAATATTAAAAAATGCTGTCCTTCAATAGTAAATCACCTGAAGATGCCGATTATTTATGTGCTAACAGGATAACAGGATTTGATTCACTTTAAGGTCTTTAATGCACTAGAACTTCTATAATTGCTGATTGCAACTATATTACTTAAATTAAATTCTTCAATTTTTTCTATTAAACGTTAAAAAATAAAGATGTATAAAGTTACATGTGGCAGCTTTAAGCAGATATCAGCAAACTGTTCAGTATTAGTTTCACTTATATGTATGTATATATATATATAATACTTTACATTTTTTTAATACAAAAATACTATTCTATTAGTAACAGCACATTCCTCATCTAGTAAATTTGGTTATCCTGTTTTGATGAACTAAAACGAAGAAATCTGCACTGCTTAATGTGAACTAGACTTGTCATTCAACACAACATGGAAAAAGGTTACTACAGATTCATGGACATGAAAACATGTTGTACCATCTTCATGATTGCATAACCCTCACCCTTAACCCGATGCACTTTGAGTTTTATTTTTTAACGCTGCACGTTCAACTCCATTAAACCGTCTTGTGGATTTGTCCACTACATAACCAGGTGGGTTTAGGTTAATATAATATTTTAAGTTCTGCTATGCTATAAAAAACAGCAACATTAACGACATTAACGACAACATTAGTGTTTCATGTAAATAAACTTTAGAACTATTTCACGTCCCCTCTCACCGGAATGTGACGAAGTGCTGACGTCAGGTTTCCGCATGCAGTGTAATGCTTGTCAGTGTAGAAGTGAGCGGGTAAGAGTGTTTTAGAAACTGCGCTTCGAAACTAAAACGTTTACTTTAATACTAACATAACAATAATCTTAACTTCATTGTGCATTATATAATAACAATAATGTGTGCAATTAAGTGCTTCTTAACATTTTATTTGTTGTTGTTTGGCAGTGTATCTGTTTAGTTCTTAGTTTGTTCTGTAGTTTCATAGAAACAAACATTACATCGTGCATATAAGTCTTATTTCTGTTTTTATATCTAAGAGCTTATCCTTTAAGAGCTTAAGCTTTACAAGTTTGAAGTTACTAATGCGGGTGATGTTAACTACAATCCACCACGCATGTTTTCTGATGTTTCTAACGTAAACGACGTTTCTGTCGTTTAAAAATGTAATGTTCGATCTTCGAGATGTTTAGTACATGGATGAATGCCGGAGAATTTAACATGCACTAAGGATGTTATTGTATTAATTCGTTATGTGGATAGGTTTCTGTTACCGTTAGTTTGATGGTCTGCTGTGTCATTGCAGTTTGAAGCCTGAAAGTTTTTTTGAATGTTTTGTGTTTGTTGTCCACATGTCCTGTGTCTGATCCTGACAAAGCAGATTTCTCAGAGATTAAGACAACATTCATTTTCATAATGGATGCTTGAAATATTAGTCATTTTAATGCAGTAAGACACAAGACTCTTGCTTTTTCTGTTATTTCCGACATTTTCTCTTCCTTAATTTGCAATGCCAGAAATGTAATTGAGATTTTTACAACAAGGTCCTGTGTGTCCTTTTACAGCACTGTTTATTCAATTTACAATGAAGATTGCTAATATAGGTGCAGCTGGTTTGAGCTGTTTAGGGAATTCTTCTGCACAGACTGGTTGGCATATCACCACCATAGCAACTGGTTTGCTATGGAGATCAGGACTGATGCACCAGTACTTTAGAGGTTATTTATGGCATCGTTTTTGAAGCAAAGACTGAGATAATAGGGGAGCTGGATACATCAGTGTTATATTTATTTATTTTTTTGATCAGTTTGTTTCTTCTCTCACATTCTTGATATCATGTACTTCAACTAAATCTTTATCACCCTAAATTATGTCCTACTATATGTTTAGTTGAGTTATTGATAACATACATTGTTTTCTTCTTTCCTCAACTTGTTAAAAGTGGCTCAGTGTTGTATGCATGTATATTGTTACAGGAATTATGGCATTCCTATGAAATTAGATTTTGTAGGGTGGATGTTTTTGTTTAAACACATTTGAGCGTTCAAGTACATGTAGAGAGTCACAAGAGTCAGAGAGTCTTTCGCTTTGAGCTGAATAGGATTAGAGTGTAAAAACACTTGAACCTTCAGAGACGATGGTTGTGAATACCTTAGAGTTTGTTTGTTGAATTGAAATAAAACTGTTGAATTGCAAAAATCTTAGGCCCCATTAGATTTGAGCAATGGTGTAATGACCATTTAAAATTAATCTCAGTCTCTTTATTAGAATACAATCAAAAAATACAAAGAAATTGTATGCAGTATTAAACAATAGGCTCTCTTTAACCTAAACGTAATGGAGCCCTAATTGGACCCTTGTTTTCCTTAGGACTTTTTTCAATGTTTTCTGGGCTTTTTGGCCTCTTAACATGTTCAAAAACTCTAAAAACTTGGCTTACACGTCAGAGTCGTCATAGGCAAGGCCTATATAATGCTCTAAATGCTCTAATGCTGTAATGCTCTAAAAGGATTTGTGATATCTTAAATATTGTTGTCATGGTAATGTGTCAAACTTATGGTTCGCAAAATCGCTGGCCGGGCTACCAAAATGTATTTCCGCCCTGCCCGTCAGGCTATCTTATAAGGAGGAAAAGTCTATTGCAATGCTTTTGCATTCTCTCACAAATTTGGTCGGGTAATTATGTTGTATGTAATTTTCGGGCATCGAGGAGCCACTATCAATATCTGGGGTATTGAAATCGCGTTTAAATGCGAACTGTGTATCAGTGACACTCGTCCTGTCAGTCATTACTCCCCTCATGTGACAAGTGAAATCTCCCGCAGCAAGATTAAACGTGATAGGGAGCGAATGCGCAGTGGAGAGAAAATCGCTGATATATATGTGTGTAAAAATAAGAGCTGCATGGATTTACGCAGGTATTTCAGTTCTGAAGTGGAGAAATAGATGCACAGATGGAGAAAGCTGATGAAGAAGATGCTATGCCCTCCACTTCGAGTGGCATTTTCACTAATATTTCAGATTCAGAATATGACATTCAGATTCTGAATTATGTTCTATATTGTTTTTACAAGTTAATAGAAATTTCAGTTAAGTTAGAAACAAATATTTGTATTGATGATTGTAATTTGATTGTGATTTTTTTATGTGATTATTTGTATTTTGATTGTTTTGTCACCTTTACAATATTCTACATTAAAAATAATGTCTTTTTTTATTTGAGCTACTTAAATTCATTTCGGGCTACCAAAATCTGAAGATGGCCCAAGGGCTGCCCAAAGGCCTACCAGGGATTTCGAAATTTTGTGAGCCCTGAAACTTAAAATGGCATGGAATTTGACACATAGATCATAGTGGTCAGTCCACATGGGCATTTGACTAAAGTGATGATGTTTGTTTTGCCTATAGTCACCAAATTTGGTACATATATTGATCTCATCAAGCTGGACAACTCTTAACATTTAGTCATTTAGCTGACGCTTTTATCCAAAGCCACTTACAAATGAGGACAAGGAAGCAACTTCAACTACAATAAGAGGCAACAGTGAATAAGTGCTATAGACAAGTCTCAGGTATTTCAACACAGTATAAGAAGGTTTTTTTTTTTGTTTTGTTAAAGAAGTAGAAGTGGCGTTGTGTTAGTAAATTAGTCAAGGAAGTGGAGACGAAAAATATGAGTGTTTAGTTGTTTCTTGAAAATGGCTAATGATATGAGTTCATTCCACCAACCAGGCTGAGTGAAAGTAAGAGTCTTACTTCATTGGCTCTGCCCAACAGGAAGAAACCTTTTGGATTGTATGTGGATTTTCTGACAATTCCAGCCTCTTAATTTTTAAATACCTAAGGGACATGTTTGGCCCTAGGGACAGATTACATAGTGGTGGCTATTGTGAGTCACAGTTATAACGCCAGAAGAAAGTATGTTTACACAAGTCTCTTCATACTTGGTCAGAAAAAAATAACTGTTGAAAATGTAATTTTTAAATTGTAAACAGATTGTTGGTATTGTTAAAATCCATGGCAAGGCAATCAATTTATGGAAATAAATGGACCAGGAGGTATCTCATACCTGGTGGCAGTGGGGCTATGGGTAATGCTTGGGCCCATCATCGCTGCTTTTAGCTAAATTTCCTATTTGTAATGTATTAACATTTTGATAACGTCTGAGATCTTCAGTTTAGCAAAATGATATTGATTCTGGAAATCCCTAAATCAAATTGCATGCTTTCTTTAAGAGCAGTGTTTCCCATTTATTAACTAGAATGTGGCTAGCCTGAAAGCTCTTTCAGGATTTTATTAAAATATCTTAATTTGTGGTTGTGGAACAATGGTCACGGATGGTCATAAACTTGTATTAAAACAACTGTTTGTGTGGTGGCTATTAACACAACTGTTTGTGTGGTGGCACCAAAAGTTGGTGGTGGCTATTAACAGTAATGGTACTGTGCAAACGGTTATTGTATTGGTAAATTGGAAATAACACCATGCAGTAGATAAAATATTTTCTTTTTTTAATTACTAATTTTACTTTGATATTGTTAAACCTTGTCACAACCTTACAGTCAACATAAGAATGAGCAGCTAACCAGAGTTAATGTCTTTCAGCCCAGCTGTGCTACTCATAGACATGGCCGACACACAGCCTGAGCCATCCATGCCACTGATTGATGACCCTGAGCCACTCTTCAGTAACCTGGACATCTTCCTCTTCTCACTCATATCTGGCATGCTCATCTACTGGTTCATTTTCCGCAAGAAAGCAGACCCCATACCTGATTTTAAAAAACTGGAGACTGCGTAAGTACCTGACATGTTTATCAGAATAAGTCCTGAAATTTACTGTCCAGTTGAGGACATTAGAATATAAAATTGGAAATAGTATTTGTTTGGTATGGAATACTTGTTTAAAATGTGCCAAGGGCTCTGGAGCCCAGTGTCCCTATTTGGCTTAAGACATATACAGTAAGGTAAAGGCAGGGTAGGCCATTTTATTTTTAGAAACATTTTTGTTATACTGGTTAAAAAAGTCATATCCTGATAGCAATCAAGTAAATGGTCTAAATATTTTTTATATAAAATATGTTCTGTGTAAGATGCAGGACCATAAAATGTTAGTCCAGTCGTTACATTTGGTCTGAATGCAACAATAGGATTTCCTACTTGCCTGTTAAATAATGCGTTCATTTGTTGGAGGCGGTATAGTTTTGGAGAGCGCTCTGAAGGAAGGGTGAGATCTTATGATTTCAAAGCTAGCTTGCTATTGCTAGCATCTCTGAAATTGCCTACCCTTTCTTTAAGTAAGCTAATTTAAACCTTACCCTAAACATGTTTTCAGCCCTGTTACATTCACTAACTCCTGACAAATACAGGTGAGGTCTCATTGTACATGATAATTGGTAAAGTTTGCAGAAGTGTATACAAATGACTAAACTTATTACAAAACCCAAAAGAACTGTCAATTTATCATTGTTCCATAAATACATTTCTGTGAATTGATTGATGACAGTGTTGGACATCTTTTGACATGTAAGAGGTTTTAGCATCATTAATACTGTAACGGGGGGCCGGTAGTGTTTGTAATAATAAATAAAGACGGGAACACAGAACTAAACAACAAACAATATTTAATGAATGAAAGAAACACAAAATAACACTAACACTAACCGTAAAAATAACAAGTGCAAAATAGCAGTGAAATACAAAAACAAACCACGATGAATATACAAGCAGATCCGGGGCAAAGTATCCAAAGGGGTAATCCAAAATCGTAATCCATATACATGCAAAGCATTTATGTAATAATTCTACTGAAAAAAATTAAATAGGATTGGATTTGGTCACAAATTGGATTTGTGACATCACAAAGTAGATTCATTCATTCACCTACTTTTATATCATTGCATCATTGGCTCTGCCCACTGTCATTTGTAGAGAAGCGGAAATGTCCTTGCCTGACAGAAGAACATAGTTGTTGGGATTAATCCACTTTGACATCGCACAACGGGCTAAAGAGAATACTTTGAAGAAACAAGTGGATCTGAAGTGCTTTTTACACTCATGCTACGATTGTGATAACAGTAAGATGCCAGCCAAATGCTGTGCTGTTCCTAACCATGCTATTATAATATTATAATTACAGTAATTTAATTTTGAGAACAGAACATAATTTTTTAGAAATTGCTGAAACTTTGAATGTTAGGTTAGAATGTTCTTTTTCCACATAGGAAAA
>JAZGTJ010006581.1:845-12510 GCA_036877575.1 Botia almorhae | reverse complement strand
ATATATATAGGCATATTAGTCATAATGGACCACACCTAATAAATCTTCAAAAAATGTAAAATTTCCCATGTCCTTTGTATGAGTTACGACCCTGTTATATGTAAATTGCAATAGCAATTACCCATTTGCTATTTCATTTCCCGCCATGTATTGAGTCTGCCATAACACTCTCAAACTCTTCCAAATTCTCTTTGCATTTTTGATGCCTTGCACACAAACCTGTCAATCAGTGTCAGGGGTGGGACTATACTATGGGGCACATTTGTGTTAAGAAACGATGTCACTTACAGTTAAAAACAAGTCTTTTAAATGTTCCCCGATTCTTTTTTTATGGGGTTTGAGTCAAGGAATCAGGGAAAAGATTTTAATTCTGGGGTTTACGAGTCAAAAGTTAAGTTCACAAACATGAGCAAAATTATGAACTGTTGCTGGTTATGGCAACATTTGAGGCTGTCCTCTATCTGTGTGCCAAAGTTTATAACATTTTATCATATGGTTCATAAGACCGTAGGAAGAAATGGAAAATAACAACAGCGGTTTTTGCCTCTTTGGGCAATTATCAGGGTCAAGTCCATGAGTAAGAAATGAAATATTTGTTAACAACAATGATGATGAAGTTAAGAAAAGACAAAGAAAACAAAAACAGCATACATTTTTTTATATTTTTGATCGTTACATTCATATTTAGAAATTTAGCAGACACTTTTATCCAAAGCAACTTACAAGGTGAGGAAAACAATTGAAGTGAAAAATCGTAAGGACGCAATAACATGAGCCGACACAGTTACAATTTTACCAAGAATACAACATTTTAATACTTGTAGAGGAGATACCGGTTGGGAGAGAGGAGAAAGGGTTAGTTCGTTTTTTTATTCATACTTGTGTCAGGTATTTGTGGAAGACACAGGTCTTTAGCTGTTTTTTTGCATATAGTGAGGGATGCAGCAGACCGAACAGAGTTTGGAAGATCATTCCATCAGTGAGGGATCGTGAAGATAAACCTGCAAGCAAGTGATTATGTGCCTTTTGGAGAGGGTTTTGCAAGGCGAAAATATATAGCTCAAATATATAGCTTAAATGCACTATACATTGCTTTGGATAAAAAGGGTCTGCCAAATACAAATGACTTTGCAATACATACCACATAAAGATAATTAATGCACCAGATGTAAATGGTTTCCTTTTTTTGCTGATGAACAGTGATGGACAACATTTGAAAATATTGCTATGTATGTTATATTGTAATATTGTATGTTTATATAATTTTGTTAATCACGGGTACAAACTTTTTAAATAAATTTGTCCTCAGGTTAAAAATTGTTTAATAAACAATTGTTCAACACTTATCAACAAAATTAATAATTGATAAACATGTTAAGGTAAATCCAGTTGTAAAATACAGGGAGTGAGGAGGCCAAATCTTTGTTTAAAGAGTATTGGTACTAATAAGTAACATCAGTCCTGGTCATATTATAGTCTTTAAATTCCAGAACTTGAGTTGTAAATAATAAAAGTTGTGAAATAATTGCCTAATATTAACTGTTTTGCAAAGTTATGGACAGCACCAAGCAACTTTTTCTTGAGCTGCCTCAGTGGTCTGACAATGCTTATCAAGGTCAAAATGATAACCAATCAAATCAAAGTAGCAGATTACTGTTCACAGAAGGTGTGGTGACCAATCAAATCAAAGTAGGCAGAGTTACTGTTCACAGACGCTTAGCAGGAATACATTACAAGAATTCGTTTTAGGGTTATAAAGTGAGAGATAAGATTGCAGTAGGTAAACATTTAAAATTTGACAGCTGTTTTATGATAGAAATGTTAACGGTAAAATAGAATAGCATTTTAGTCCATTGACCTTCATGAGGTATTCATACACACACAAGATCCACCAATTTAAAACAGTCTAATGTCTGTGACGTAGATTAGATGAGATGTGGGTTCTCTGATAGAGAAGAATTTCCATTGGCTGCAGCCTGCATTATGTATTATGGCCAACCACGAAAGTTTACATTGCATAGCCAACCAGAGACACAGAATATTCCACTGTGTTTTATTGTATGTATTTTTTATTGCCCTATGTTTATGTGTGGAACTTAAATCACTTACATTGGCTATAGAGTAGATAAAATCTAATTTCCCCCCAAAAATCTGACCAGTTAGGGCTGGAACCACATTGAAATTCAAATTTACTCCCTGGACTTCATCTCCCTGTGCCTACAGCAAACAGTAAACATAATTTTTCACATGTACCGAACCTGGCTGCAATGCCAGTGCAAAATAAAGAGCATTAAAGCCAAACATAAGGGGACTGTAAGGATATATGGAGTTGTCGTCACCAGTATTAAAGCCGTCTTTATAATGGCATCATTAAAAAAACGCTTTTTTTATTTGTCCAATTAATGGCTATTTAGTACTTTTGCAGACTTTTAAACAGATAAGTTAGCAAAAGTCCATCCACAATTCGAGTGTCAATTTTGACGCTAATATTAGTGAATGACTTAAATCTTTTTGGCCGGAAGATTAATGTAAACGTGCATCGGATACAAGCATAAGTGTAAACGGGCGGGCCAAAAAATCGGATATGGACTTAAGATCAGATCTGAGCATAAAGACTTGCAGTGTAAACGCAGCCAAAAAGACATTATCTGTTGGAATATATATAGACAGTGGCTTTGTTTTCTTTTAGTTATATCAGAAGGTCATGTTGCTGTGTTGCTACTAGTCACTGGTGGTGTAAACGGGCATATGACCTTTATAGCTCATATTAAAGGCTGATTTCATAGATTAGTTATACACAAAAACTGTACAGTTTTTAAAGACTTTTTAAAGACTAAAGAGAGGAACGTGTTGTTTATGGTGTGGTTATGGTGTGTTCCTTCTCATTAACTTGCACTGTATGTTATTGAAAATCTGTTGAAAATATCTGAAGATAATAGATAATGTAGCTAATTGAGCTAATGTAACTCTGAACCGCGCAAAAGTGCAACTGACCCCTAAAATCTTGTGAATTCTTATGAAAGTCTGTATATCTTTTAAAAGCATCATGCTGTTTGTATTTAGGGGGCAGGCCAAGTTCTGAGCTCAGCCAAAGGTGAAAAGTTAAAGCACAACACAGCCCTCCATTGTGTTCTTGTTCTTTTGGTTTTTCTTTCCCTATTTTTGTGTAACTCATTTCGAATTTGTCTTGCTGTCTCTGTGGCTGGCTTGTCACAAAAGTAATTCTGTGATAGATGTTGTTACCATGGTGATCAAACCTTCCAGTGGGGGAGAGGAGCATTAGTTATGGTCATTAGGTTTCTACTAAACCTGCAATGCTGTCAAACTGTTGCTACAGCTACAAGATTGCACTGATGTTTGTCTTATTCTCTTAAGTCTTATACTCTTAAGAAGTCTGAAGAAGAAGTCCTTGCTAGAGTTTTTGGTACACTTCTATGATTTTCATTAAAGAGTGTTCAGATGTTGCTGAGGCTTGTGAGTGCAGGATATGATGACTGAACCTTGTTGAGATGATGATTCACCTTATCAATAGCTGCATCTGTGGATTTGTCAGCATCTCAAAACCTGATGGAGATGAGAGAGTGGAAAGGTCCCTCGCGAGATCTGTCTTTAAGAAAGCTGTTTGCTTCTGAAATCAGCTCCTTTAAAGTCAAACTTGTCTTTTGACTCTTCATGGCTTGTGTCAACATCTGATTGTGTTCAGCGAGCGATTATCTTGCTGTCCTTGTGAGCAGAAAACCAGCATGTATGCAAATGTTGTTTCTTGTCTGTGGCAGTGCCTTTATTCTCCAGTGTGAGCTATAGTTGGTCATCTCATCTCAGCTGTGTGGGTTTGACCAAGTAATGTTGCTTGTCATCATGGGCTGTGTGTTATCCTTACCAAAGAACCGACTAGTTTCTATAGACAGGTGAGTGTTTACTGGAGTGTTTTGGAGTGTTTATCATATTTACTGCACATGAATATGCTTCAGTTGTAATATAATAATCTTTAGTTATTGGTCTGCCCACTGCACTGTTCCAGAACATTCAATTTCTTACAATAATTTAAACATGCAAATTACACAAAAAAAGCATTCCACTTTATTTTTTGACACAGACTGCATGGATGAATGTACAACAGAATTTGACAATGGAAGTTCATTTCCAGCAGGTCACTTCCTTGATTTTCACTAAGATTAAGATTTACATGTTAAAAATTAAAAGTTTTCTGGCTTTTGGAATATGCAACACACCTCAAAGAATAAAATAAAAGAATAAAACTAGTAAAACCAAAGCTGTTGTGGGGGAAAGGTCTTCAATGAGTCACTTCCTTTTATCACCTTTTGCAACACTTCCTAAAAGATTTAACATTTTTCCAATACTTACTTTTAAAACATGCACAGACTTCCTAAGAATAAAACAAGACTGCAATCAAACTAGTTGGCAGACTAACACTGTAGTAGAACCAGGGCATATAGCAAAGCATATCTTGTAGCAAAGATCAGAACAATACCACTGATATCCCATTTCAACAAAAAAGTATGTTCTTTAGAGAATAAATCACTGGGGAAAGTTTGCCACTGTCTAGTTTAGTAGAACCTTCTAGAAAAATTCAAAAGTGTACCTGAGCTCCTTGGGGTAACTTAGATTAGTTGCGTAAATTAGGCCAGGTAGAACGGCACAAGCTTTCACAACATCTGCCAACCCTGTCCACCTCTATGCCTTCCAGCATAGAGTGTATACCTCAGTATGTAAGGTAATCTTGAAGAGAAACAGCAAGTCTGTATTTACTTGCAACATCACTATTGTTCAGATTAAAAAAAACATTACATTGAAAATGATTCGCATGATTTTGCTTGTCCATTTCATTGTGGACTAGAAGGAGAAGAAAATATGAATACACAGTTTTATATTTTGCATGAATGTGCATTCCAGAGGCTTTATCGGTAAAATCTAGAACAGACTTTTTCAGTAAAAACTTTTATCTAAAATGAGAATTAAATGACATGTCATCTTTTTTGCAAAGCCAATTTGTCAAAAATAATAAATAGTCAAGCGTAAAATTAACATTTTTGTGAATAGTTACTTTGATTATTCCGTACTAACTGGTTCCAGGTTCTTGCACCATAACTTGTTGCACAACTACGTGGATAGAAGGAACATGACTGAAAACCCCTGTGTTTAAAGAATGGACCACATGGAGGTATGGATCGCAGAACGCATCAAAAGGAATTAGGGAGTAGAAGGGTGTGGTTTGCACACTCCATGACAAGCTAACAATGTATTAAAATGAACCCAAATCCTTGTTAATGTAGTCCACACAAGGACTTAAGATTGTAAATCCTAGAGTATAAGACTGACATTTTAATATATCTGTTTTTTGCATACATACCAACGTAATGCATGCTCACAGTTCGGAAATAACCCATAAATTCTCTGACCACTATAAACACTTGACCATACTTTCGATGAACTCATTACTTCTGTGATACATTAACATGTACAAACTAGGTTTTAATAAGTATTCGTAAGGTTCGTTAAGGTTAAAAAACAAGTGCAATATGATTTGTAGTGCAATCACAAGTAAACATTTGTGTTATCTTATTGAGTTCTTGTAACATGGAGTGTTATTAAGTGTCTGCTTGGGGGAAAAAGCTGTTGAGTAGTCTTGCGGAGCAGGCTTGTATGCTCCGGAACCGTCTTCCTGTTGGCAATAACTGGAAGAGACTGTGAAAGGGTTATTTCTTTGCTCTTCGCTGATGGCGTTGTACAGCTCGCAAAGGGCGTCCTTCCCCCATGTGCATGTTTGCCCATTGGGTAATGTAAACTGCAACAATAACAAAGGCCATGATATTCCACGACAGATAGAACGGTCAACACTTTACAAACATAAACTTCACCAGCGATGAACAGCGTTTTGTCACTATTGCAGCATTGTTACACCATTCTTTGTTGACGTACACACACAAGCCACCACCGCGAGTCAGACAGTGCTGTATCTCGTCCACTCAGTAGCAGGTTAGCCCGTGCTTGGCTTAAATAGCCTTGGCTTGGCTTAAATAGCCTACGGTGGTGATGTCATCGGAATGCACATCTGCAGAGGCTATAAGTTGACATTTTCTGTCATAAGAAAGAAAGAAAAAGAAAGACAGAAAGAATTAACAATATATACAATGTCTAAGATTAGGAGATTTGTTCCTCTCTGCTCTAATCCCTTTCCTAAATATTACTCTCATGAGTTTTGTTTTGTTTGAGTGCTTTGGAGAAGAACATGCTACACTGCGCATGAAATCAGTGAGTGTGTGCGCTGTCAGGCTATTACGGTCAGTACTTTTTGGTTCTCAAAAAAGATCAGGGGGCTGTGTTCAATTTTTTGTGTTCTGTGTTCTTTGTGGTCTGAACCATTTTGCAAAACATACAAGTTCAAGATGGTGGCGATCAAAATGATTGTGTCTCAGATCCAAGGCAATTATTGGTTTGTAACAATTGATCTCAAGGATTCATTTATTCATATAGAAATTCTGCCGCAACAGAAGCTCCTATGATTTGCTTTCTGGGGCAAAGCTTACCAATATCAACTCCTTCCTTTTGCCTAGTGTTGTCATCCCGCACATATGCAAAATGCATGGATGCAAGCTCTGGCTCTGTTGTGACTTCATTACATCCACATTCTTACACTGACGACTGGTTGATTTTGGCCCAGTCTCAGAAGCTTGCGCTTTAACATCAGGATGTCATCCGTGCTCATCTCGGTTCTCTAGGGTTGAGACTCAATGCCAAAAAAATCATTCTCTCTCCTGGCCAGAGGGCGATGTATTTAGGGGTCATCTGGAACTCAGATGCTATGTGGGCAGCATGTGTCAAGGCCATTTAAGAATTTCCTGAGGAATATTAAGCTACGTCAGGAAATTACTTTCCTTTGCTTTTAAAGAGTTCAGGGTCTCATGACGGCTGCTTCTACAGTGGGCCTCCTGCATATAAGACTGGTTCCATTGTGGTTTAAAGCCAGGGGATTTCTTCCAAGGGCCAAGCCCCAGAGGCAGACAAGGGTGGTTCAGACCCCTCTTTCTCAACTTAGGTGTGTGTTCTCCACCCTAAGTGCATGTTGTCATCGCAAGATCCAGTCCAAGGCTATCATCTCGATTGGCACATCAGTTGCCTTAAATTGTTGGCTGTACTTCCTCCAGCAGCTAAGGGGCTCAATCAGAAAATAACTTAATATCAACATCACACAATTGATATCAGGATTATTCAGTTTGAGCAACATTAACAATCCATTCTATAAATAACAGAACTTGAATTTACGGCATCACAAACTTTCAGATGAACATGGCATGAGTTAGAGTATGCTGTATAAATACTCTGCTGGAGTAAGTGCTACATTTGTACATGGTTGAAGCACTGCACTACTTACGTAAGTGATAACTTGGCACATCATACACATCATGTATTTAAAGGTGGGTAGGGGAGAAGTTAGCAAAAGCATGCTAGCTTTAAAAGTAAAAGATCTTGCTCTCCCTTCAAAGCACTCTCCCAAGCCACGTCTCCTCCAGTAATGCGGTGTGGTATGCAAATACACAGATAAGTAGGACATGCTATTTGACCGAAAGCCATGATTAGGCAAACGTTATATGGTACTGTGCCTTCCACAGAAGATATATAAATACAGTGCATTTAGAAAGTATTCAGACCCCCTTTACTTTTTGTTGCAGTCTGATGCTACAGTCGTTTAAATTCAAATTTTTTTCTTGCTAATCTACACTCAGTAGCCCATAATGACAAAGTGAAAACTGGATTTTACAAGTGTCTGTAAATTAAAATATTACATTTGCAGTATTCAGACCCCTAGTACTAAGTCAGTGATGAACGGTGCTTCCAGAAATAATGTTTAGAATTAAGGTCAAACAGTAATCCTGGTTTCATCAGACCAGATAATCTTGTTTATCACGATCAAAGAGTTCTTGAGTTGTTTTTTTGCAAACTCCAAGTAGGCTTTTATGTGTTTTGCACTAAGGAGAGGCTTCTGTCTAGCCACTCTGCCATAGGGCCCTGATCGGTGGAGGGCTGCAGTAATGGTTGTCCTTCTGAAACTTTGTACATTCTCCACACAGGATCTCTGGAGGTCAGTCAGAGTAATCGTCATGTTCTTGGTCACCTAAGGCCCTTCTTCCCTGATTGTTTAGTTTGGCCGGGCGACCAGCTTTTAGTCCTGGTTGTGCCAAACTTCTTCCATTTGAGAATTATGGATGCTCTTGAGAACCTTCAGTGCAGCAGAATTTTTTTGTATCCTGCACTAGATCTGTACCTTGCAACAAACCTATTTCTAAGCTCTGCAGGAAGTTCTTTTGACCTCATGACTTTTTTGCTCTTATATGCATTGTCAATTGTGAGACCTTTTATAGAAAGCGTGTGCCTTTCCAAATCATGTCCAATAAAAATTAATTTTCCACAGGTGGACTTAAATGAATGATCAAGAAAAATGTGAGGCACCTTAGCTAAATTTCAAGTGTTGCAAAGTCTGAATACACACTATACACACTATAATAATGCAGTTTTTTAGTTTTTTTTTACAGACATTTCTAAAGTTCTATGTTCAATATGTCATTATTGGGTACTGAGTGTAGATTAATAAAAAACAAAATTCAAATTTCAATACAATTTTATTTATATAGTGCTTTTTACAATGTTACATTGCTTCAAAGCAGCTTTACATAAACAAAAATAATAATAAAACAGAACAAATGTCAGACATGTTAATGGTATTATTGCAAATAATATGTGTGAGATGTATAAGACTAATTAGGTATACTAGGTTTGTAGTATGTTTATGAATAAACTGAACCGATAAAACAACAAAATTATTAAGCAAGATATGCGTTCTAGCTTACATAGAGATGGCAAAAAGATAAAATCTTATGGGACAGGGATTTGCAATAGTTCCAGGAACTACACGTAACATGCAAAGTAGAACACATACATGTATAAAATATATACAATAAAAATATTAGAAGTTTACAATATACAAAACCCTAAGCTAAGTTAGACATCAGCAGTCTCCCAGCAAGCAAGTGAACAGTGGCAAGGAACTGGGCTCCGAACTGTGAACTGCATGCGCAGTGGAAAAAGCTGATGGAGATGCTATGCCCTCAACATCGAGTGGCATTTTCTTACATATGACTTCACTTGATATTTCAGATTCAGAATCTGATACAGACTGAATTATATTCCATATTGTTTTTACAAGTTTATCGAAATTTCAGTTCAGTTAGAACCAAATATTTGTATTGATGATTGTAATTTAATTATTTTATACAATTGTTGTTCTTTGTTTTTCAAAAATGTTTTTGATTGTTTTGTCTCCTTTACAATATTCTTTTTTTAATGAGCTGCTTAAATTCATTTCGGGCTACCAAAATCTGAAGAGTGCCTGCCCGAAGGGCTACCAGGGATTTTGAAATTTAGCGAGCCCTGAGGAAACAAAACACCAATGATGTATAAACACAAAGAGAAAAAACCTTGGGAGAAGCCAGGCTCGATCGGGAGGGCCAGTTCTCCTCTGGCATGTTAAAACTACAATTTGTAACTTTCTTGGATACGAACAGAGTTGATTATGATTTATAGTTATTTATTAATGAAAAACTGATGGTTCCAATTATATTTGATAATATGTTGGGCAATGAGAAATTGTGCCAACAGAAAAAGTGAGGCATAATGTTACTAATTGCAGCCATAACATCACACTGCTGTGACTAAGCAGGAAACAAAATATAACCAAGCTAAAAGTTGGCATGTATATAATGGTAGGTTTACTAAGGAAGTCTATCAAATGATGATATCTGATATCTATCTGATGATCTGTCTCAGGGGTCGTTCCATCCAGTCCTTTACCATCTCAGAGTTTGGATCCTTCTGACTACAGGACCTTGGGGAATAAAACACTGACATATTTAGTGTGGAGCCAGTAACTGTTCTTGTGGGAAGTGTCCCTGGCTTACCTAATTAATTGAGCCTAATAATCCTTTAAGGGATTTGAGTAATTCATAGGATTATGTGTAGGCTAGATTAAAGAGGTGTGTCTTTAATCTAGATTTAAACTGACATAATGTGTCTGCCTCTCGGACAACACTGGGAAGACTATTCCAAAGTTTGGGTGCCAAATATGAGAAGGATCTACCACCTGAACTTGTTTTTGAAATTCAGGGTACTAACAGTTGAATTTTCAGACTGCAGTGAACGCAAAGAACTGTAATAGGAGAGGAGCTCGCTTAAGTGTTGACGAGCTATACCATTCAGGGCCTTGTAGGTAATCAGCAAGATTTTAAAATTTATACGTTGAATCATTTAAACGATGATCATTTAACGATGAATCATTTAAACCATCACAACCTTCAAAAAACAACTTTATACACACCTGTTTCGCAGACACCTGCTCAATCCCTAATGCTCTAATTTCTCTTTCCTACAAAAAAATAATCTCTCGTAACAATACAATATCCACTTGTAAATGTAGCTTGTAGACTCGGCTTATTAGTTCAGACTAGAGACCTGCGCGGGACGGATTTTTCAATCCCGCTCCCGCAAGATTCTGTCCCGCTCCCGCAAAAATATATATTATTTTCTCCCGCTCCCGCCCGCAGTATTCAAGTTTTGTCCCGCTTCCGCCCGCAAAAGCCCACAGGTAAACATATAAGTAGTTTTGTTTCCCTTGCTTCACTTGCTTCCCTTTTGAGTATATATACAAAGAAACGGAAAATAAACAAATATGTTTAGTTTTATTTGAGTTTAATTAAATTGAATAATGAACTAATATCTGTAACACTAAGCGTTCCACCTGCGTCATGCTCTTCAGACATTTTGCCTCGGTGTTGGCCTATAGCCTATAGTTCCGCGCATGAACCACGCGAGAATTAGCTTCCAACCTTGCGCCTGTAAATTGTTTTTATTTTAATTTAGTCTTTCTTGCTGCTTTTGTGCAGTAGATAAATAACAGAGTATTTGTTTTTAATAAATTAATTTTAAGATAATTTCATTTTTCAGGAGTCCCGTGATTAATTCTATTCTCCCGCAACCCGCACATACATTAGGACCTTAACACCCGCATTCACTCATCAAATCTTGTCCCGCACCACACTCGGTGCGTTGGGTCCCGCGGTACTCCCGCGGGAGTGCAGGTCTCTAGTTCAGCCAAAATGTTTAATGCTCTCGTCACTTGTAAGTCACTTTGGATAAAAGTGTCTGCTAAATAAATTTAAAAAAATTAATAAATGAAAATGATTGTAGTGTTAGCCTGGAACATAAAGTAAAAACAATTAAAGGGGGTCTGTATACTTTTTGAATGCACTGTATATAGATATATTTAGAACACTTAGAGATTGCTATCAGAATAAATTTACATTTATTCATTTAGCAGTTACTTTTATCCAAAGCAACTTACAAAGACAGAGCATTTAACATTTTGCCCTCATAACCAACAAGTCTTGTCAACTCATCTGCTTAACTGGTGTTTTTTAAGTTGTTTCTTGGATGTGATGGTCTTGGTGGATCAGGTGGAGGTTGGGAGCTCATTCCACCAAGAAGGAAATAGGTAAAGAAAATAGACATTTATGAAATAGGTAAATGTCTTAAAGCAGGGGTTTTCAAAGTGTAAGAGAGTGCGACTCCCTTTTGACACAACTTACTCATTGGC
>JAZGTJ010006580.1:9617-24624 GCA_036877575.1 Botia almorhae | reverse complement strand
ATATCTTATGTTTTGGACAATTACAGTGAAAAGTGACTTAAAAATATGCTGTGAAATTTTGACTGCAGTTCAAGGCATAACAACTACTACAAAATAAATATTCCTAAAGGTTCTTTGGTGGGTTGTAGGGTTCCATAAGGAACCTTTAATATACACAGAACCTTGTAAGACAAATTAGTAAATGTAAGACAGTAAGTCATTAAATGTAAGACAGAAATGGTTCTGAAAGCGAAAAACAGAACACATTTTGACACCTTTATTTTTAAAGGGGGAACCGTAGACTCCCATCATTTTATTTATATTAAAATACGTATGTAAGAGAAACAAGAAAAACATTTAATCTGTTGAGAGGAACAAAAGAATACAACAAACTAGAACAAGGTTGAGGAAACATACGAGAACAATTCAAGACTGGAAGAAAAAGAGTTCAAGTCAGGATAGATACAGTGAACACATAAGACTAATGTTGAATAAAGACAGTGTGGGCGAGAGAGACAGACAGACAGACAGACAGATGGAGACAGACAGTTATAGACCCCCCAACACTCATCCATTTACTCATCTGTCTCGATCTGGTCTCCGTGTCCCAGGAAGTGACATCATACCCCAGCCATGTGTCCCACTACGCGCCGTCTGCAGTCGCCACAATGTCTTCCTATGGGCCTGTCAGTGAGCTCATGGTGTCTGCTCAACCCAGACCTTCATCAGCCTCAGATCAGAGTTGAGATCGCAAAGCTAAACAACAGCAAACCAGATTAATGTCAGACACCACGAGACAAAACACAATCGTCAGATGAGCTGGGTGAAAAAATAATGTGTGTTCTCACGACATGCACCTTAAATACGGAAAAGAAAACGAAAAAAGAGTTTTATAATACTGTTTATAATACTCAAAATACGGTGAACAGACTAGTTATTAAATGTATCCTGGAACTTCCCGTTTGTTATAATGTTGTAATCGTACGCCTGCAGAGACGATCTTCAATGCAATTAAAATAAGTGTCCGTGACCCCAAGATCCATCACTTTTGATATCCATCGTAAATAATGGGATTAAACTGACGGGTGCCACAAGATGTACGTTGCGTTTTCACCATTTTTACCGGTTCGCATAAGTGACAGGAGTTATTTACTCCAAAAATGTGACTATTGGAAAGAACAGTTAATTATTGCTACAGTTTCGGTGATTCGCTGTTTTTCATTTAATTTCAATTGGCCATCGGCACTTCCTGTGTTGGATGCTAAATCTAAAAAAAACACAAAATAGCATACCGTTATTACTCACAAGCGGGGGTATCTTTCACACATAATAAGCCAATATAAGATGTGAAACAGATGGCATCTACTAAATACCCAAATCTGAATATTTTTCCTCACGTTTTTTGTGCAGTCTATAAAATGAGTGCACGGCGCCCTCTAGTGATCTGACGACGGTCTTGATTCAACGCCCTAGATTTAAGTCACAAAAGTACCTATCAACTATCTGACACATAAAGATATTTAGATATACAAATGAAACTGAAACAGCCTAAAACGCTCCGTAATTGCTGCCTTGGCTTTTTAGTGAACTTGTTAATATTTAATTTTTTTATTTAAAAAAAAATGTTTTTCCTATTTAATATTGTGTCCCAGGCTGTCGTATAATAATCGTTTTCTTTTTCGTTTAATGAGCCCATACGATTAAGGACAAGAGAAACGTGTCAAAACATTGCGCAACATGCCCCTCAAGAAACGTGATTAACAGCCACTTGTCATTTAATGCCAGCATACGATACTGGAAATTATCACGTGAAAAAACTCCCAACATCTTTACTTGATCGACTTGAAAGAAACATTTGGAATTTGTGTTAATTTTGTGATAAGAATTGATGGTTTGGTTTGTGCGTTTCCTGTAATTTACTGACAAACGTTACCTACAAGATCGTATAATATATTAGTTTCGTGCGCCATCTAGCGACAAGATACGATACTTTTACAAACACTACCGTTGACGTCATCCTTACACCGCCACAATGGTATATGAATTTGGGAATAATTAAACAAACGATAAAAATGATGCTGGAACTCATAACCAAGCAGTGAAGCTAAACAACCAGCCTCCCCTTTTTATAAGTCGACACGATCCACTTATAATACTGGCATGACTCAAAAAGTTTTCCCGTCATTATTAGTAAGGGGACAAAATACAGGAACATCCTTTGGAACGACGTGCATTTAATGATAAAATGTAGATTATTTAGATACATTTACCAATACACGTTGACTGGCACAGGCAAATCATAATGGAAACGAGTGTATCCAAAACAACATATGGAGAAACACTTGTATAGTTGGTACATCACAAAACAGACTAGCGGAAGCGTTAGATGGACAGCCAAACATCTTACCTTGCGTCCGAGCAAGTTCCTTTCGTGCTGGGAAACGCCTTTAATAACATCTTACTGGACAGGTATCAGCTTTATCAATATCTTAATCGATCAGTGGTGTGAAGCAGCTTTCCTGGGCTCTCGACTTTACACTGCGTGGCTCGTTCGTAAGGTCGCACCGGTGACCCAGCGGTGACTGAACCCGGAGCATCGCTGTCTCCATCAGTGATGCTGGATCCGCGTTCCATTTCTCACCGCAAACACACACGCAGCTGCTCTCCGTGGCTTCACTCGGTCATTTGCAGCCTCGCACATCTGGTTTTATAAGAGCGTCACGACTGACTGATTTTAATTTTTTTTTCGCTTTTCTTTTGCTGGGAGAGACAGTTTCTACAACGACGAACAATGTATAAGTGTAAATTCTGAACGATTAACTCATGATTTAAACTGCCTATGTTGCTGGCAGGTATGACTACCTGTTTGTGCTTGTATTTGAGTAGTTAAATAGAAAACAATTGCGACACCAAAATCACGATTCTTAGAGAAAATCTACAGCTCACATAATCTAAACATGCGGCAATCGCAATTCGCATATTTAAGATTTAAAGAATCACAATCACAGTACTAAAGGCGATTATGTTTGACACTTATGGCATCTATTTGTTTACTGTTTAGTCCAATTGGCACCTTTTAAAAAATTGTACGTCTCAATTTGTCTAACTCTGTAGATTCCCAATTTAAGCACAGACGTTCACATCAAAAAATAAAAACATGAAACAAATTCAGTCAAGTATGTTTCTCTTGTATTTTTTTTCCATAAGTGAACAAGGAATATTTCTACAATTAAACACATTGACTGTTCATTATGAAACATAATCATTGAATTAATCTTTAATTATATCCACACACCTCTAAACACCAGACTAGATTTCCAGACTCCCTGATTATTCACACAATGAAATAAAGCGTCTCCAGGTCTGTCATATAGTGAATGTTTAATTGCTCTGAAAAGAATACAAAAATGTCAGATTTAAACAGACTAAATTTTAAGGTCTAATATAAGTCAAACAGAAGGAGTGTCAAAATCAAATCAGGAAACACTTCTTAATAATCAGTGTCAGCTCGGGGACAGAAGTGGTACTCCAAAAACTTCACAACAGAACTGTTTGGAGGTCAGTCATATTCTTTAATGTACAGTAGCAATGTTTATTAGAGGCAGAGGGAAAGCTGGCCTCAGATCAGGGATTACATTCAAAACGCTAGTTAGCAATAGTGCCCCACGAGCTGATCTGGGCTCTGAGTCCTTCCCTGTCCACACCTGTGTTAGCTGCAAACACTGGTCCCAGATCAGCAGACTAACTGAAATGTTGCAGAAAATCTTTACGAATATACGTCCAAAATACACAAACATTCTAAAAAAAAAAAACTCATGGACGGTAAATTAGCTCCACTATTCCTCAAAATGTGGTAAAAACTATGCCTGGAATATTCATCATTTAGTTTGACTAACTTTGGTCTTTATCTCACAGATCTGTGTGAATTCCTCACGTATACAAAGACAAAACCGTATGTGAATGCTGTGTAGGTCACCTGAAACTGCAGCGTTACACAGCAGCGTTGTGTGATCTACACATCATACACCACCATGACTCCTAGTGAACGCTGACTTGAGATCAGCTGAACAGCCCTGAGCTTTGTAATTCAAAAGAAATTGATTGATGTAATTTTGTAAGTCACGAGCGCACGAGACTGTTCAGAGGTGAAGGGCTCTCAGCATACAAACACCAAATAAAGGAGCTGCGCGTTTCTGTTCTCTTAAGGCTTGCAAAGATCGGTCTTATAATTCCACTGCTGCACGAGCTGTCTTGTTAAAATGATACATGATATACTAGCAGACATGTTTAAAGAACGGAATTAAGAAGGTGTTGCAACTGCATTTGAATTCTACTGATCGATTATGTGCTCGGAACGGAATTGATGGTGCTAACAATGACACATACACCCAAAGCAACGTTGTAGGACCGTTGCTATTGCTATTAGGGAACGGTTATTAGAAACCTCTGACAGTGTAGAAGAAATTAGTATTTACAACTCAAGTCGTTAGTGTCATAAATTCTCACACTAAAAAAAATGTTTCACAATCTTAAGCGTTTTGTTTTCTCTTGGTCATTCATCGTCTGCCTCCATACCTGAGCTGTTGAAGCTCTGCATCTCAGTTTATACGTGTTTGAGTGGTTGGGTATCACGGTCAAGGGACCATTATTTTGGCAGACAAACTTCTGGGCTACCTTCAATAGAGGAAAGAGATGTTTTCGGTTACAAAAATACACTGGTGAAAAGTGTGCGTCCCTCGCTCAGTGTACCTAGTAACACAAGGGTGGCGTCAAGCAGGCTAAGACACCATAGTGAGAAAGATTTCTAAAGGGGTTATAGAAGATGACGGATTTAAAACCACACTATTCTGTGGAGACCCTGTTCAATCTATTTAGCGATTACTGTCTCAATGTCTTAGCAGCACAGGACCCCTGAAAGATCCACAGCAAACGTTTGTTAGTAGCTGTGGGGCAACCACCTCATCTCTGATTGGCTGGCTGGCCTGGGTAAGGTGTCCTCATACATGCTCTATTGGGCTGTGATATGAAATTCTGAACATAGAAGAATCAGTCACTCTGTGTGGTGTGGCTTTGGGCAAATGGGTGAAGATCCATACATGGAGTCTAAAACATGGCTAGTGAGAGGTAGATGATTTTAGGTGCAGAGAAGAAAGTAGCTCTGTGATGTGGCCCCAACAGCAGAAGAGAAATATTAACGGAAAAATCTCAATTTAAGGAAGTGGGTTTTATCCCCTCAGACGTGGCTAAACTGATATAATGCTGTGTGGGCTCCACCAATAGGATGGTACACAGTGAAAGGGGCGTGGCTAAAGAGATGATCTGTATCACTATTTAGCTAGTCCCTCTAGTTTATCTTTCTCTCTACGCTTTGGAGATGAGCGCGTCACCATCAATCTGTATCGGACAAGCATTTCATTTGCCTCTCATAAATCTCCCAGTTAGTTCATAAAAATGGTGAATGTTTATACACGAACATAGTAAATTGTATCTATAGTTTATATATATATTATATAGCTATATCATATCCCCCCACAATGCTGCATTGAAGAGATTTTTGATTCTTTTTGTAAATGTTTGTTTGTAAAGAAGGGTAACTGCACACAAGGCAGCTGAGGCTGGACTGCAGAGTAAATGGTAACCGTGGAAACCTTCAGTTCTCTTTCTTAGCCTCTATATTGCCGTAGCTGGAGCCGGTCTTCTTTACCTCAGTTACTCCAATGAGCCGACGGACGGCTACAGAAGCTACAGGAGAGAGAGAGAGAGAGAGACAAAAACAAAGAAAGAGAGACAGTATATCGTTAATATCACTATATTACTTTTCCCCAAAGTAAAGTGTTTGCTTTTATTTTTTGGAAATTGCAATGAAAGTGCAGTTGAGGACATCAGACTGCGATTTTCTACTATTGCTAGTCAGAGGCCGATTTATAATGTAGGGATTGGTGATGTCACTCTTGAGAGTATTTGATTGGACAAAAATCTGTAGAGTGCAACATGAGTCATCAACATCTCATCATATTGATTTTCCTAGGGGAGAGTGTAAACTTTTACATGTTTACACCAGGTAAAATTAAATGTCAACTTTACAGGGCTCATGAGGACATAACTGGCTTTAAAAGTAAAAAAAAGCGTGTAGCTTAAATGCCCCGTATCAGTGTGTGCATTCCCCAGGAAGCAAACCCTCGACCTTAGTGTTGCTAGCGCCATCCTCTGTGAGCTGAGCTCTAGAAACTATGGTGATAAATCTTAAAACTAACCGACAATGAGAAAGATCATGAAGCCGATGATGAGGAGTGGCGAGCCGCTGACAAAGACGTCCCAGGCGAAGTTAATAAGCGGCGACAGCAGAAGCGTCGCCCAGAACAGGAAGTTCAGCAGCGTCCAGACTCGACGTTTGGGTTTAATGGTGGGTCCTGGGTAACATCCCTCCTTCTCATAATATTCTTGTAATGCATCCTTAAAGTTTCAGAGATAAGAAATAAATTGTAGCCCACACCAATCCAACAGTCACACCAGCCTGTAACAAATTTAAGATGCGTCTCAGACCTTCTCTTGGTAGAGCTTGTGTAACCAGTTGGCACACTCCTTTTCATCATCTGGAATGTCCTCGACAGGGAAGCGTCTGCGGATGGTACAGTGGGGTGAGCGCGCACACTACAATCACCACTAGAGGGCACTAATACTGTATACAGTACACAAGACAGGTTGGCTTAAAAAACTCCACCAGGCGCCTAACTAAGATCAGACACTCTTAGTTACAAACTAATCATCAGTTATCATGATATGCAACCTTATTATATATTATTTCCTTTCCATGGCAACTTCTATGACTATGTTCATGACAAGAAGCAGGTTTAGTCATTCATATAAAACTAGATAAGATGTTTTCATTTATACAACATTCATTTATACTAAAAACCTTAAGGCCAATTTCGGATTTATTTTTTTTAGAAACCTTTAACTAAAGCATCAACTGAATAAAACCAGTTCCTCACAGGGGTGGAAGTATTACAGTCCAGTAAAGTACATTGATTGGACAGTGGATATTCTCCAGTCAGATTTAGATGGTAATGAATTCACATTGTGAAAGTGAACTGAGATCAGCTGTGGAAGCAGCGAGGGAACTGCGCCTCACCTGACACTCATATCTGCTCTGTATTTCTTCCCATTCACGATGCCCAGCAGTGTTGGGTTCTGTTTGTCTTTGAAGTTCAGCGTGACATCATACACAGCTTTCACTGTTAAAAGAGCACAGGCAAGCACAGAGAACATTACAGGAAATACTGTGGCACAGAGACTGTATTAGATGTTAATACTGAAGTACTGACTGTATCACATATTTACTTATAATACTTCCCCATCACCCAAAAATAAACGCGTTACCATAATACCAGGTGCAAAACATGCTGGCACTCAGTTAGTGGGGGTTGCTGTGTAGCTGTCTATGTGTGTTACTGTATCATAAATTGAACAGACAGAATTGGATAGCTCAAGCTATTAGAATTATATACTGTAATGTTTCTAATATTTCAGAGCACCCAAATGCGTTTTTGGCAGGAAGCCTTGTGCATGTTATCAAGTAATAAGGGAAAAATAATCATACATCTTATGTGTGAATTAGTATGAAAATCAGGATGGAGGTCAGTGTAGCTGATTTATGATGCTCTGACTGCAGAACTGGTTTCATTTCGTGGGCCTATTTGAGTGAAACTTCGCAAACAACGTCCTGCAATAGCAGAGTACACGTTCATTTCTGATTATAATATAAATGTATCGGCAAACAAAATCACAATACTAGATGCGGGAAGAGTGGGGTAAGATGTGTCACTGAGTAATAATTGTACTGCCCCTTTAATCAAGCAATATGTGCACATTTTTTGTCATGTGACCACTAATTCAGCAGCCTGTGACAGATGACACATGAAATTAAAACTTCTCCATGTTTAAAAGTTCATCGGCGGTCTAATAAGATGAACAATCGGGCTTATATATCTAGAGGACAACATTAGCAAGTAGCACAGCTCCATACAATGTTGTGTATTGTGATTGTATCACATTGGGGAGCTGAATGGTGATTTCTACATCTGTGAGAGACATACACAAAATAAAAGTGAGAACTGCCTCATTTATATTTAATTCAAACACAGTTATCAGTCACAGCCTCTAGATATATAGCAGGTGCCAGACTAAATATCTCTGCACCACAGGGGTGCTAAACAGGACGGGACCGTCTAATTTGTTAAAGTCTGAGAATGTGAATTCTGTAACGAGCGTTAGTTAGCATCATCACTTTCTAGACGACTAGCGCTTTGGGTTTAGGAATCCACTAAGCCGCCGGCTAAAAGCACATTAGCACATGATGTGTATTTGCATACAAGAACATTTTGTTGGACATTAGCAGTCTGGAAGCTAGTTACGGACGTGCTACAAAAAAAACGACATATTTTCATAGTCATTCTAGTTCGAAAGACAACACACAATTAGGTTTAATTACACACTGAGAAATATTTGTTCGGCAGTTAAGAGTTTATAACTGTTAGAATCAAAGTATTTTGTTTACGGAACATCTAGTTTGAACTTTTTTCTGCTGCTTTTGTTAAAACAGTCTTTTATTTAAATGCAGTTTTCTGAAAGACACCTGGGAACAACTGACATGCAATGAGGCAGCAGCAACTACAGAAAAATTCTGTCTCAGAAAGTCCTGTTCAAGTACTATAGGAGAGGTGCTGTAATGGGACAGTTCACCCAAAAATACTTCAATCATTTACTCTCACCCATGTCATTCCAAACCTGTTACACGTTGTTGCTTCTGAGGAACACGGAAGAAAACATTTTGAAGTGTGTTGGTAACCAAACAACAGTGTGGCATCCACTGACTTTTATTGTGAGACATTTCTCAAAAACTCTCCTTTTGTGTTCCACAGAAGATAAAAGTCAGGTTTGAAATAACACGAGGGTAATCATTTTATTTCAAATAAGTAAACGGTAATAATACATGAAATACATTTTTGGTGAACTATCCCTTTAACGAGGGTAAATAATGGAACTTCTGTGTTTATGGGATGTTGCAGCTTTCAGTGAAATCATTGGAATATGTTGTTTTTTCAAGTTCATGTAAATGTACAGAGATCATTGGCTTTGTTTATTTGATGGAATGTCTCTTCCGGTGAGTGAAAGTCACACCTGTTCCCTTTAGGCAATGCAGTGTAGTGGTGAATCCTTTGGTGCGGGGCAGCAGGTGATACTTGAGTTTGGGGAGGCCTTTAGATTCGGCCACCTGCATGCTGATCTGGTGCTTCTTCTCTGTGAACCTCGTTCCCTCACAGTACAACAGGAACTGCAGAACACACACACACACACAGACACACACACACGCACACAGACACACACACAGAGACACACACACAGAGACACAGACACAGAGACACAGACACAGAGACACAGACACACACACAGACACAGAGACACAGACACACACACAGACACAGAGACACAGACACACACACAGACACACACACAGACACACACACAGACACACACACACACACAGACAGACAGACACACACACAGACAGACAGACACACAGACAGACACACACACAGACAGACACACACACAGACAGACACACACACAGACACACAGACACACAGACACACACACCACAATGCATTAAACAGAGTAATCTCATCACTGTGTAATCTCATCCTCTCGTTGCCAATGGAAACTTCTAACCGCGTCATACATGACCTCATCACCCGGGCTGATCCACATCCTAGCAAGACTAACCAATGTCCTAACACACACAGACAACAAGACTAAACTACCTGATTCATAAGCAACACCATAACACATTCAAACATTCTGACAGAACACAAAACATTATTATTCAAAAGCAAAACTGTTAGAACTGATGAACTAGACCGTAATAATTAACAATTAACTAATAAGTTGCAACAAACAAAACTACTTGAAGTACTTTTTGCTCGTTATTTTCACATTTATTGTATGTTTATTTACAGGGCGTGACATTTTGCAATAGATTTAATGATCTCATTTGTTACTTATTCATCTATGCAGATTTATATTCCCCCATAAACATGAGTCACATGAACAAGACGTCTTTACTCAATCCAGCGGTCAAACAAAGCGTTTGAGACGGTCATCAAAGCTCTGGTTAATGATCAGCTCAGTGGGGCGTCCTCAGTAGCTAGCATACTACTCACCCACATGTATTCTGGGTAATCTTTGAGGCGGTTCAGTCCACTGAAGACCGTTTCTCTGTCCTCCTCCCACTTCCTCTTGCAGAAAACGATTTCCAGGAAGTACCACGTCCAGCCGACCAGAGGCACTTTCAGCAGTTCATGTTTAGCCAGAACCTTAGAGCTCTGGACGAGGAAAAATAAGAGCGTAAAGAAAAGTGCAAATGAAGGATTCCAGGAAGGAAAGACAAAGAAAACAATCAAAGCGACTATTTACCAAATCAAAAAACGTATCCAACAGTGAAGCAACAAACTGACTGCCTAAAAACCCAGCTGTCATAGTCATCAGTTTGAAATGAAATGGATTGTATTTTCTATTCCGGAAGTCTCCAATGGGGTCCATAGGCCTGCAGAGCTTAGCTCCAGAAACATACCATAAGGTCTTTCTGCTAGAAACATCCAGGCAGGTGTGTTGGAGTAGCCTGGAACTAAATTCTGCAGGTCTGCGGACTTCAGGAACATGGACTGGTCTATTCAGTCAGGATGTATGTAGTTTATCAAGTGAATGACCTACGCAGGCGAGTAGACAGCTTACTAGATTTTGAGATGCAGCACTAGTTCACAGCACCCTCTCTTTAGTGCTCACTCATTCCTCTCTGCTTCTCAGAACTCACCCCCAGCACGCCGTATCTCTCACACATGGTCCAGCCACACAGAAAGTCGATCTCATAGTTGTGGTTGAGAATGATGATCACGTGCTCCGTGCCGAACTTATCGACCGTGGCCTGATCAGTGTAGAGTGTACACTCTGTGCCAGACCACCATTCCAGCAACATCACCAGCTCTGTGTTCAGAAAGGGACCGAATTCATACACATTTTCAACAGAAGAAATAATCATGTTGAAAACATTCACGTTACTTTGAAAAGCAACACTGCGTATTAATATCATCGTATGACTCCCCGATAAAATTAAATGTAACACTTTTATTTCCTACACTGTACAAGAGAGAAACCAGTAACTGTAAAAGATTTCAGTGCATTCATGCTGTAACTATTCTGTCACTTTAACAGAATATTGCCATCACAGGGAATCGAACCCTTAACTTTGGAATTGCTAGCGTCATACGCTACCAGTAACACTCAATGTTGGTCTAATTGAACGACTCATAACAGCAAACTACTGTTTAAAGACGCTACCTCTGTTGACTAGATAGAGAGCAACAAGGCAGCCAACCGCAGTACAAACCGCATATGAATTTATCACGGGTGAAATATTAGTTTGATCGCCTCACATTCGCGCACAAAAATTCTCACCCACAAATGCTCGCAAGGCAGAGCGCCGATACGCAACCGTCTCGCGATGAACTCAATACGCGGCGCGCTTAAAAATACTCACGGCTCCATAGCGAGTAGGAGAGTCTGGTGTTGATTTTGCGGTACAGTTGTTTGTCGATGGGCCACAGGACGCAGGTGCAGAGCTGAGTGAAGTTGATGATGAGGCCGCTCACCACGAACACAAAGCCAATCAAAAGCTGCAGGATGAACAGGCTCTTGAGCCACCCCACCACACCCATGACTGAGAACCCCTGCCACACACTCACACACACACACTGCTGAAACAGAGGACCAGAGATACAGGGCAGACCCCAAATCACAAATTCGGTTAAGTTACACTCTTTAAATTACATTACACATGTGATAACTGTTCAGGTTACCCTCACATTCTGACCAATGAACTTTCATAACCTTTCCAGTCATTCGTGAATACTGGTGATGGATTTTCACACACACCATGGTAAAATTTCACTCTTGTAGAAGCATTTTGGAGGCAGTTTATTTTATAACCCTTATTGGTTACATGCAGTTTCCAGTATTTGGTTGGGTAAGTACATTGTAAATTAAAGTGAAAATGAATTTTTTCATATGATGTAATATTTTGGGATTGATAATCACTATCAAACTTTCCAAGATAATAATGTTAATAATTTCTACATTTTTCCACACCTCACAAACATTTACATTTAGGTATTTAGCGAAGGCTTTTATCCAAAGCGACTTACATGGTGAGGAAAACAATGAAAAATCACAAGGAGGCAACTTTACTTTACCAAAATTCCAATAGTTTGTTGCTTGATATTTCGTTGCTTA
This sequence comes from Botia almorhae, assembly GCA_036877575.1. Taxonomy (NCBI): domain Eukaryota; kingdom Metazoa; phylum Chordata; class Actinopteri; order Cypriniformes; family Botiidae; genus Botia; species Botia almorhae. The sequence goes on along the minus strand of JAZGTJ010006580.1, from coordinate 12,300 downwards.
AACATAATTGTAAAATTCCATGTTATTTCCATATATATATTCCGTGACAAAACCCTTATGGTTTTCTATTCTCCTCTGGCCTCTGTTTGCTAAAGGCAATGCTATATTGAAAATAGCTCATTTGATAATGCTCGAGTTTTACTTGCATTTGCACGAGTAACACATTTAGAAGTCTTACAAACCAACACAGTTAACAATTGCGTTTTGTTAATTTGACTGTTAAACTGTATTAATATTAACTCACCACGAGGGGTCACTCTCTACAACCCTCTTTTACACGGCCCCTCACTTAGCACCACCGACCTGAGAGACAAAACAAAGAGAGAGAATGTTTTAGAGCATTTAGGATAAAAGTTTCACTTATTATAGCCCGTCATAGTCTGAAAACAAGATTTAGTCAAGTTTTTACTTCTGGGTTCCATCCTGAGACATAGAAATCAACCATCAAGTAGGTGAGAGTTCATGACTACAGACCCTTAAGGCAGCAAAAATTCCTACACACTAGCAATGCACTCAAGCACACACACACTCCACACAAACGCACACACACGCTCCACACAAACGCACACACACGCTCCACACAAACGCACACACACGCTCCACACAAACGCACACACACGCTCCACACAAACGCACACCCTCTCACCCAGTTGGAACTCCAGTCACCTCCTCCAATTTCTCTCTCACCCGCATTTTTGCAACCTCTCACCACCCCTCAGCGTCTCATGCACTCAGAAATGTACATAAACCTCCTTATACAAAAATAATAATATACCACTATAAACCACTCAAAAACCTCTAAACCTCTAAACTCTAAACCTCACAAACATTTTCGAACTGTATGAAATCTGCGCACATGTTGCCAAATATCCTTTTAAACAACTGCTTTAGGACAAAATGTTTCTGAAAATCCAGGCAAAAGTGAAAGAGCTTTTGTGCAGGAAAGCCGTCTCTCTGTGCTTTAATCTGATACTCAGGATGAAGTTACCAACCTGCTTCTAACTACCCATCTCAAAACCCCAAGTTGACCTGTCTGTAAAATGCATTTTTACTGTGTGTCTGCTGTGATATTTTATCTCAGATTCAAATTAACAGCTACACATGTGTCAAACACACACACACATATATACAAATCTGCTGCACACGCCGTCATTAAAAACTAATTGTCTTACATCACAAGGACCACAGAGTAAAAGTTTAAACCCGACTCAAGTAACTTAAATCCCTCACTCAACAAAACCTCATATCACCCGTGACAAACAAAACTGGAAGCACTAACCTCAGCTGAAGTTCCACAGGCTGTGTGCTAGCTCTGATTTTAGCAAAGACAGAGACGTGTGAAAGATTAGGAAAGAGAGAGAGAGCGAGACAAAGAGAGATAGAAAGAAAGGGTGGAAAAGGAAAGAGTTAAACTTTGCCCTCCTAGCCACCAATGCATGGACCCAAATAAATTGCACCCAACAAAAGTGTGTGTGCATGCGTGTGCGGAAAAACACTGACAGACAGAAACTGGTATAAGTAGTTACATTTACAAACAAATAAGAGGCAGAAAGATCTAAACGCCAAAACACACCAAGTGTGTTAGTATGTGTGCGTGTGTGTGTGCGTGTGTGTGTGCATGCAAGGGGGACTGTACTAAAGATCACCTGATCAACTTCTTTAGGCAGAATACAGGCCCAGGCAACAAGAAACAGAAGCAACTGTGCATTAATACCTACACACACAAGTTACTCATCCTGTCATCACTGTCATCTGACACCATTAGCGCTATAGACATTAGCCAAAACTGAGTGATCTCTTGTTCTGTTGTATTATGGGGAGGGTCATCTCAGGACTGAAATTCGTAATGACTATTTGGCGAGGCAGCGTGACAGAGTTTGTGATGAACATTTTGATGCCATTGAAGTGTTAGTAAGCCGATCAAGCCCGGTTGATTTTGTGTGTCACTGGTTCTGGTCTAAGACAGCTTTAAACCGAATGACTTTATTCCATGCAAACACGAGTTCTTTATACTTTACAACTGGAGTGAACAGGGATGGCTGACGCAGTCTCCATCTCTTGAATGCACTTAAAGGTGCACAAGATCGAAGAAAATAGGCATTTCAGTCTCAGCCTGCTCCTCACACAAAGCTATGGGGAAGACTTTGAATATGTGGAGCACTGTTTACATCTTGCTTCTCTTTCTGTGTTAGCAGCACGATGAAAGAAAAGAGGAGATTAGAGATGGATGGATAAACCAGCTTACGTGGAAACAGCTGACTGGTCTGCATCACTAGCCAGCCTGGGGCCATCTTTAAATATAGGACAAGATGGACACGATGTACCTCTCTGAAGGTAACATCATACCTCACACAACTTGAAAGAAGCCCAAATCAATGGACCCTTAGGTAGCACCGTCTCACATAAAGGGCAAAGGAAAAGTATTTATGAGGAAGAAAGAAGCCTTAGATTTCAGTGTACAATGAATCCAACAAACTGCATTCAGTCTGTTACACTCTGAAAAGCTTTTGACGAGGCATAACCGCTCAAAACAAGAACAGAGCGAAAACTATAAGAGACATCTGCTGACTGTCTTGTCTTTTCAGCAGCACCCTAACAACACGATCAGTCCTCAAAACATCCACAAACAACAGGGGGGGGGAAAGAAACGACACACCAGCAAATTAAAGACTTAGGAAAACGT
>JAZGTJ010006579.1:0-24628 GCA_036877575.1 Botia almorhae | reverse complement strand
TGACCCAAAATACTCTAATCTGAGCTGAGGAGAGAGAGACAGATAGATTTACCTCAAAATAAGTCCTCTTTGAATGGTGGTCTTCATTTTTGCTGTCAAGTGCTCCACATTAGCCTGAAATTAAGAGAATAATTTCTGATTTGACCAATAGATGGCGCTGATGTTTTTTAATCATGTTATCACAACTTGGCACTAAATGCAGGTTTACATAACCTTATGTTACAGTTATTTATGAATTGTTACATAATTCTCTTTTTATGTACAAGAAGTCTAGCATTTTTGGGAGTGCAATCACTCTGTGTGTTGGTAACCTGCAGGTCTCTGATGTCAAATGGTTCCTCATAGATGTATGCAGCATCGGCTCCAGCTGCCAGTCCACCAACACTGGCCAGATAACCACAGTACCCCCCCATCGTCTCAATGATGAACACGCGCCGCTTCGTACCGCTGGCTGACTGCTTAATGCGATCACATGTCTGAGACAAACACACACAGACATTACTTCAGAATGAACAAAACAACATTTAACACTGTTTTACTGAACAAAATTACATGCCATGCAACAAGACCAGCTTCCTCAATAACTCAAAGATCTCCTTGCGTAGCCGCTGTTATAAACACTAATCTTATACACTAAATCTTATATTTTAATAAATCATACATATTGTTAAACAATTCAAATCAAACTATTTTCAATGTTTACTAAAAAGTTATTTTTCTCCAGTTATTTTTCGGTGTTGTCTAAATAGTTTCATAATTTGTTTTTATTTGCATTATTCTGTTTCTGGATTATTTAATCGTATTTCTATCCAAATAGTATAATAATAATGTACATAATATATATAAATATATATATATATATATATATATATATTATATAATAATATTTCCAATCAACCCTGTCATGCTGTCACATTTCCCCCCTGAAAATAAACATTTGTTAACATAGATTAATGCTCTAGCAAACATGAACTAAAAAAGAGAAATATACTTCTACAGCATTTATAAATATTTATGAGTGTTAGTTAATACCAATACAACAATTGTTTTTTGTTATTCATTTGTGGTAACTAATGTAGTTAACACAATTATGTTATTGTACGTTAACAAATGGAACCTTATTGTAAGGTGTTATCTGTGTTGTCCTTTCTTACCTCCACAATGGCATTTAGGGCCGTATCTGCCCCAATACTAAGGTCAGTGCCCGGCACATTGTTACTAATGGTGGCAGGCAGCATACAGAGCGGGATGCAAAACTCCTCATAGTTGGCCCGAGCCTCATACAGCTGCAGTAGACACTCTACCGCCTTTCACAGCACAACACGGCACAGCAGGCACCAAGTGGGACAGGACAATTTACACATTAGAACAGCAGGGGGCGAGCTTGTGCAGGAGTGGACACTGCTGACACCGACCGTGTGATGCTTGCCATGGCTTCCGGTTGGCATAAAATAGGGAGAGGGTAGAGGAGCGACTCATGCGCACAGATGCGCGCACACGCATACAGGCGGGGTTGTTGGGTGCGAGACAGCAGGGATCAGGCGTTTTCACAGCCAAAGCAGCAGTGACATGACAGTCCACATATAGTATGAGAAAAACTGGCCTTATCTGTCTGTCCATTCAGCATTTTATAGACATTACAGCAATGTTCGGAACAGCGTACTATACTGACATACTACTCTCAATATTTCTGTATGAATGTATAACACTCTGGGCAGTCCATCACAGAACTATGCGTTATAAAAAACTGACCAATTATGTTAGTAATGACGATAGGTATATTTCTGAAATAGCTAATAAAAAATGTACTCTGTCATCTTTTACAAAAAATTTAATTCATGTTTCCTTCACAAAGCACAAGCAGAATGGCATGAGTTGAGTACAACATTCCAAGCTTTACAACAGCTCAGTGTAAATAGAAATATACTGTAAATCAATATTTAAACTGCTAAAATTTAAATTTTGAACTGTTTAAATTGAACATGCAAAATATTGGATTTGTTCAGACCGTTGATAATAAAACTGTGACAATATGCATTTTCTGTTTATTCTAAGGTCTACCCATATAAAGATATCACATGATTTCACAAGACTTTGAATATAGCAAATAAGTCTTGTGCACTACTTCTGCAATACTTTAATTTTCTGTGTCTTTTTTGAAGCTTGACAGCTAATCCCTATTTAGTTTTGTTATACAGAAAAGAGCATTTTATACATGCTGTATATATCTTTGCTTATGTTTTATATAAGAATGTAAGATATTTAAGTATAGAACAATACGAAGATGAGTAAATGATGACAGAGTTTTCAGTCTGGGAGGAACTATTTCTGTAATACAGTTATCTGTGTGTGACACTTGTTGATTTAAGCCATTTGTATATAGAAACTAGGCAGTCAAACTCCAGTCAGGGTCACCAATCTGTTATGATGAGTTAATGCAGTGTGATCACAGCACAGCGCAGACTTGGTTACATGACTGCCACAAAAAAGCAGTGTGTTTAACACATGCCACCATGATCTCCACTTACCTGCTAACAGCTCGCCTTTCAGTTTACCAGCCAAATTAGATATGGCATGCTTAGTATTTGTACTTTAATGTTTTTTAAAATTCAAAGTGGTCAGTTAACTGCTATTTACTATTGTCTAGAATGTATTGCATGCTTGTTAAGGGCTCTGTACCAGAAGCTAGTTTTAGTAGCATAGTTGCTAGCATTTTTAGGCATCATACCCATGCTTTAGATGACTGCTTCAAAAGTTTAGGCAGCATAATTAATCTGGAACGCACATATGTAGCCAACAGAAAGAAATGCAGCTCACTAGGTTTTGGAACAGAGTTAAGCAAAATTCAAAAGTCTAATGCATTATAATTCAAGATACCCCGCAGTTGCAGTACAGACTGGTGGTATTTTCATAAACATGCTGGTAACAACCAACTGCTTTCACCTCATGTGCTGCTGGTAAGCGATAGGTGGCGCCTCTGATGTGATTGTCTGGTAAACAGAAGGCGTCTGATGCGATTGGCTGGTGGGCGGGCGGGGTCCCCCAGCCTCACTTACATCAGTGATGGCGTTCAGAGCTGTGTCTGCACCAATGCTGAGGTCTGAGCCGGGCACATTGTTGGAGACAGTGGCTGGAACCATGACCATTGGCACACACAACTCCTCGTAAGTTCCACGGGCTGCTAACAACTCCATGATTCCCAGGTAGGCCTGCAGGGCAGAGCCGGGGCTTTAGTGTACCACTGCTTGGGATGGAGCAGGAATGGAACGATGGGATAGACTGGCAATGAGACTGGGAAAAAGCCAAGTGGAAAGCCATGGCCGTCACAACGGAAGGGGTGAGGTCCCACTCCTTACACACACTTAGAATAAACACACTAGCATAAAATCAATACAAAATACACACAGAATCCATCCATTCATCCCTCAAAGACTTTCACACTCATATCCCTATAAGCTGGATACAGGAAGACAGAAGGCAAAACATCAGCATGAAATGAATCTTGAAAAGCAGCTGAACTGTTCTGGAAATTAGGCTCATTTTTTGATGGCTTAATTTGTCATCTGTGCTGTGTGAGCTTGTTAACTTTGATCTCACATTCAAACAGCACAGATGGGAGATGAGCGGCAGATAGCGTCTCATGTGTTTTTGGACATTCAGTATGAAAAGAAAAAGAGTGTGGTGAGCTTTAGGTGATGCTACAGAGGAAAGCATGATGGAGAGGGTAAGCAGGTTAACAAAACATCTTCAATCAGATACTACTTATAATAGACATTTAAATACAAGGTTCATTTAAAATGAATTAACATATCAACAGCTCTTTAAATAATTTACAAAAATAATCATACTGTTGAAATATTTACAATTATTACTATATTTTTACAATTCATAATGTAACGTACCTCGAATCCTCCAATGACTAACAATGCATTTATGTTATATTTCCGCATCTGTTCTGCAATTTTGTCAATGTGCTTTGCAGGGAGGGTTCTGTAAGAGTACAATACAGATACAACTGCATTCACAACCTATTTCCAATTCTGTGATGTGACGATTTTGGAAAAATATTCCATTAAAAAAACATAGGGCAGGACTTGATTTTATTCATTAGGAGTTGTGAACTTGTTACTCTGTATATGAAATAAATACCGTTTAGTTCCCAGAAGAGATCCACCTTGGCCGGTCCATCCACCAACATCTGCCCATTTGATCTCTTTGATCTGGCGAACAATCACAGAATGAGAGCTAAGTAAACAGGCATGTCTTAAAAAGAGACTTTTAAAGGGATTTAGAGTTTACTGGCCAGGACAAAATAAACAGCATATAGAAAAAGTGATATTAAGCGATGATTGTTAAGACTTCTTTGAAAATAAAACTCATCAAACAAACAAACTTAAGTGACATGTTTGTTTATAACAAATCAGTCAATGATTGTACAAAATTTTATTGATTATTTTATTTACTAAACAAATCAGTTTATTTAAAAGCTATTGGCAGTAAACACATACAAATGTTATTTAGTGTATTCATAACTGTGGAAAATAAAAACGATAAGGATTTTGTCTGGAAGTCTTCCTCAAACTTTCTCAATCACGGCTCACATTATCAGAAAGCATTCTCCTTACTTTTTGTTTGTTTGGATCATGTCTTAATCTGTAATTAATTACTCTGTTTATCATTCCTCTGATAGCTCTTGGCACAAGGATTTACATGTCAACCCCTACTGATTGAGAACAGTACTGCAGCAACTGTTTAATAGGTTTGTAGTAATCCTGTTGTCTTATCTGCATCATCTTAACACATGCAAGCAAACAGCAGCAATTAGGGGCTAAAGGTGACAACACTGCTGTACTACAATTAAATTAACTAATGTCTTTGCTGTTTTCAACATTCACTGAGGCTAAACATGTCAGTGTGTTGTTGAGTTCTTCCTGCTCTTCAATGCAATTACCAAACAAATACAATTAACACAGTTCGATATGGGCGTGACATTTAAAGGTACATCTCTGCATTACTGTAACCCAGTGGCTTCTGCTACTAATCCAATTTAAAGCTGCAACTATTGCCTTTCTGCCATCTCTGTTTGAAACATAAAATTACAGGTTACTATACTTTATGCATGATGAAGTCAAGTGAATTTAAACTGACAGTTTTAAATACTGATCTGTTAGGTACTTGCTCAATAACTGACTTTTGTTTATTTTTAACAAAACAAAATTAATGGACTCAGCTTTAACAATACCAAAAACACTGCTTAAGAGAATCATACTACATCTGATGGTCTTGCAATAATCCACCAGTCATAACCATAAACATAAATAGGCTCTGTTCCAGCCACTTGACTCACAATTAACTTTAATAGTTTGAATCAAAATACTTGCTGAATGGTTTATTATAAAAGAAATGTAAAGTCATATATTTACCTGTCCCTTATAGAAACCTTCAAAACCATCGCTGACAGCAAACATTTTGTGTCCCTCAGAGATACCCACTCTGACAGCCGACCGCACAGCTGCGTTCATGCCAGCTGCGGGGGCGCCCACATTCAACACAGCCACGTTATAATTGCTCTGAGAAGGAGAATGAAAGCATGAAAGCAACATGCCACACTGAATGTCAATACATTACATTTGGGTCAGATTTTTGAAGTCAGTTTTGTTACAGTTTGTAATATAACAGAGTGTTTGTTAGCATAAACTTTCGTCTATATTGCTGGCTGATGTTCGGTTGTCTACAATGAATTCTACAACTGTTCTCCTGGATTATATATTATAAATCTGTGATATATTTAGTGTAGAGCAAACTCTGGTTTTATTGCAGCCACAGTTATTTATTAATTTATTGCAGGTATGTGTATATATTTAAGGCCTGTTATTTCTAGGCTAGTCTTTGTGCTGCTGTGTTTAGCACCCAATGTCTATTAAGAATTTAGCAATGCTGTCGGCATTTGTCAATATGTTTTCCATTTCATTCTGCACAGGGTAATTTGGTTTTATGTTAATTCAACACAGACCGCCACAGCTACATTAAACAGAGATTAATTATTGACTAAACACTTCAGGATGAGCTGCTCTTTGATTTCTCTCTCTCTGATGCAGAAACTACAATATTTAAGTCACAGATATCTGTCTATATATCGAGTTGAATGTCCATGTTTACACATCAATACCTATTCACTATTGACCAATGGTATTAGTCTGCTCTGTTGAGCCTACAATGTTCAGCCAATCATAACAGAGGTAATTTACATACCGAAGTAAAAGAGAAATCGTTGGTTAAAAGTATATGTTTGTTGGAAGAAAGGACAAAATAAAAGGGAATTGGCGGTGATACTGGAAAGAGTTGAAGCAATTTGTAACATTTAGACATAATAACTTATGTTCAGTAATATTAAGAATGCAACTGACTAAAGGTACAACTAAAAAAAAAAATACAAAAACGTTTTCAAGAGGTCCTCAATAAAATATTTTCAAGGTAGAATAAGAATTCTGTGACACTGAGATAATAGTAGACTACCCACAAGCAGAGATATTCAAACAGGAATTTCCTAATTAATCCTTGTTTCCTCAAAAACATCTGCTTGTAATGGAACTTTATAGCCAGCATGTAAGCCAAGAAGTCGTGAATTGCTATGTATGGCCAGACAACACACTGGTGTCAGTGGGCTGAGGTGTTGTGTGCTTGAGCTAGAGTAAGAATTACAAGAGTAAAACAAACACAACATCCCTCTTAGGAAATGACACTCACATGTGGAAGCTCGGACTCTGGTTTGCGGTGAGCCAAAAGTTTGTATGTCTTCAGGTTGTTCTGAAAGCTCCTGAAGTTAGACAATGACACACACGTGTTGGTAATTAATTGGGTTATATTTGTAGTTATGCTGTAAATACATATATTATAATATAAATCTCAAAATACAGATTTTCCTAGCTTAGTCAGTTGAAAGCCTGGGTGTAATACAAAGCAAGACCACCTCTCACACATGTGTTTTACCTAACAGGAGAAAAAACAAACACACCTGCCACGCAGCTGCACAGCCTCCTCAAACCTCTTCTCATCCATGGCCTTCTGCACCTCCTGAGTCTGTCATACAAATAAAACAATATACTACATAATCATACTGTAGTTACATTATAAATTGTTGGGTTGATTCTCACAAAGAAAATTAAAAATAAATCAATTTAAATAACTATTTCATACAAATATTTTTGGCACAATACAATTTGTTTGCATTATAGTAACCCACTTATGCAGGTACCTTATCCAGACTTTCAGTAATGAACCACATTAGGAAATCAATTTTGAAATATATACAATAAATATAATTAATATTATATATGCATTCATGACCTTCACAGACTGACTGAGAACTACACAGAATCAAGGTCGTGATGATTGTTATTAAAATAATCCTACAATGAAAAAACATAAAATGATGGATAATGAAAAAGATGGATTAGTGTAAGGAATAGAATATACCGTTTGTACGATATATAAACCATCATGTCTATGGAATGTCCCCATGAAACCTGTGTGTGTGTGCTGGCATACGTCCAGCTCTTACCATCTGCACACACTCCATTAGGGGCAGCCGCACAGACTGGTTCCCACACAGAGATACCACACAAGCCGCTGTGTTTGCGGTGGTCTCAAGCAGTGCCAGCACAGCCTCCACACCCATACGACTGGCCTGAATACAGACAAACATTGCACTGAAATCTTCAGTTCAGAATAGTAAGTAAAGCTTTTATAAGTAATGCCAGTTATTATATGAATAAAGATGTTTTCATACAAACAGTATCGTTTTTTTTTCAAGGTAAGAGTACACAGTATATATAGATTAACCCCCTAAGCCCGTTTTGTAGGCATTTTAGAAGATGCATTGAGTTTCTCTGAAACAAATAATTAAACAACTTCTTTAACAATAGGGCAGGTAGTGACATTGTAGGCACATGATTCATACTAGATCTGAACAAATGCAAATCAATACAGATAATTTTGCAATTTTTTTTCTTGGTGTGTATCGATGTTCCAACCTCTAGTATCTATATAGTTTGTTTTAATTCATGTTTAAAATTACTTTAATTAAATCCAAATGTGCAATGCAAATACTTTTGCTAGTAAATTGGAATGAAAGTTATCAATACAGTGATACACACATCAAAATATCCCAGATGGTACACAGCAAGTATTTTTTTTGTTTTTTACATTTTTGATTTTTTAAAAAAGTTTTACAGTGTATTGCAATATTTATCTTATTGTATTTCAATATGTATCTTATTGTATCGCAATATGTATCTTATTGTATCGCAATATATATATCATTGTATCGCAATATATCATATTGTGGCCCATGTATCGTAATATGTATTGTATCATGAGGTCCTTGCCAATACACAGCCCTAACCCATATATCAGAGTTTACACTGAGCTGAGCTCTGTAAACTTCACCTACAAAAATTACACCTGATCTGTTTCACATAACCAACAAGTCCCTCCACCTAGAAAATTATTTCCATTCCAAAGTATGATTTAGACAACTTTACAGCTCAAAAAAGAATTCAAGTGCTGCAAAGACAATACGAATTTTACATTTTTGTTATAAAACCTTTTAGCCAACTTGCCTTACTGTAAGCTAGGTTTACATTATTATTTATTAAAACAAAGTCAAAATAATCCATGCCACAAATGCAGTTAAGACATTATTTGAAAACAACTAGAAATGACTTCTTCAGAAACATTAAGAACACACAATTTTTTCTACTCCTGCATTTTTTACATTTTCCCAGAATGCACTTGAGTCTTTAATATGTTCTTCATCACTGTAGAAACAGAAGAGCTTATGAAATATGCGTACATCAAATCTGTTTATCTACTTGGTGTAAGCCCCCCCTTCTGTTATTTTTCAGGATTCTAAGTCTCTCACCAAAATCCTGTCAAACGCTGAGGGCGTCCCTCCTCTCTGGACGTGGCCCAAAATGGTCACGCGCGTGTCAAAGCCCAGAGAGCGAACCACCAGCTGGAGGGATAATAAAGATGTTGACTTATGAGAATCAAGGGAATTTGGGGGTTTTAGGCTACATTACATCACCCAAGATAACATTCAATCCCTAATAAAGCCAAAGCTTAATAGTTATTTTTAATTTAAAGTAGGAATTATCACCATAGTCATATTTTTAATGATTAAACAGTAATCTGAATTTAAATCATTACATTGTTTTAATGTAAATTGCATACAGCATAATTTGCTGATAAATTACAGTACAAGCAGGGAAGGCAGGGCAGAAATCTCCCATGACACTGCATGCGTTTAGCAGAAAGATTCATAAGAAAGCTGCAACACACATGCAGAGAATGAGAAAGTTAGAATTGGTGAAATCATAAAAGTGTTTCATTTCGTGCTAGTCAGTAAACTGGAGCCCATTTCCAGTAGTCAGTTTACAAAGACTGTGTGAAAAGTTCAACTCCTGCAAGACCTGTTTGATGAGATCTTTTTAAATTTGCTCATAACAAAGAGAAGTTAAATATCCTCACAGACATTTTTGCATGCCCGTACAAAGTTAGCCTGATCCTTTATAACAACTTCCCATACTGCTACAATATTCTGGTGCTGACACAATATTCTGGTGCTGAGCCAATATTCTGGTGCTGAGACTGGTGTTGAGAAAAATAAAAGCATGCCTCTTCTCAACTACATATTATTATAAACTACATATTAAAGCCCTAACTTTAAGAACAAGCATAGAACAAGTACTGGAAAATGTGCATGTGCTTCAGACAGTGTACTAGTGTACATTTACTGTATGCAATAACGCTGTGAGGTAGTTAAAATATAAACAGAGGATACTCATAGCTGGGTATGTTTAGTGGTGCCTTACCAGAAAAAGCAAACCACACAGGACAAAGGCAGAGAGGGAGGACACACAGAAGGTCAAGAGAGGTCAAGGGTCAATGCAGGAGCTGGACCTCTATGAGCCTGATGTACTTACATCCTTTACATGATCAGAAGTAATGGGCTGGTTGTTATGATCAATCGCACCTTCAGCTACTATTATGATATTCAGCCTTTTCATTCCTGCCCGTTTCTATGAGGGTAAGAGACACGTCACAAACTGATAACATAAAACTGTGGAAGAGATTCAAAAAGCTGGAGTCTGGATTGCAGAAGTGGCCCAGGAAGTATCTTACTGCAAGTATAATTCTGGAACATCCTGGATTCAAACCGGCAACCTACTGGTACACCACCCAGATCTTCATGGTTTACACTGCGTTTACAGCATTTAACCTGTTGTGATTCAGGTTTTTGTCTGTCTTTGGATTACTATTTGAGAAAGGCCATTCTCCTTCCAAAGTTTTCCAGATTTTTGCTCTCTTCCTTCAGAAGCATTCAGTACTCACATCCTTGACCAAACTAGAGGTAATAGCTTTTCCATGTCTGTCAATGGCTCCTTCTGCAACTATGATTATGTTCAACCTCGAACCTCTGGATCGAGTCTGGGTGGCGAACACATTTGTTCCACAAAAACATAATATTGTCACAAAAAAGAGAGTATGTACAAATAAACACTATGAATTCGGAGCAAGGAGAGAATTATTGATTCTTCAGAAAACATCCTCCAAAAAACACCCAGAAGTCATCTGTGTGGCATAAGTACTTTACATAACATGTAAACATTTAAGTACAAGCAGTGTATGGAAGTAACTACATTTTACAGTTTGTAATGCTCACAACCAAGACACTGAATTAAATAATCAAACACACTCTTCTAGAATGTTACTTCTAAAATATATTGCCTCCCTTGGTAAATGTAGTTATCTTTTCATAATGAGCATTTAACAAACATAGAAAAAATGACTATAAATAAAAGGGTGGCTTAAATAGTTTAATGTAAATCATTATTTAAAATAGCTTGTACACTTGTACAGTAATAAGTTAACACTTTCTCCAACAATGTGTACAATCACATGCTTGCTTTAATGCTAACTAATAAGTTATGTATATATCATTAACTATAAGCACCTAAGAAGTATATTAAATGTGTTACAAGCTTCTTTAGTGATGGTGTTGTATTTGTGTTTTACCGCAGAGAGTTTCTGACACATTTTCTCCTCCCAGCCGTCCTCAGGGGGCATTTCAGGAATCAACACCCAGTCAGCTCCACATGCCAGCGCGCTCACCAGTGCCAGATAGCTTTACACACACAGGCACACAACACAGTGTTTGACTGAACAGTTAACAGTCTTATTTCATCATCAGGTGCAGTAAGCAGGCCACTGGCATAAAATGACTGGAAGTCTGGAACCATTAAAAACATCTTACCCACAATGCCTGCCCATCACTTCCAGAACAAATGTCCTCTGGTGACTGTAATACATAAATTGCTGGTTAATATATTAAAAGTATATTGTTAGCCATTAAATGGTAAAGGTTTTACATTATAGGAAACTTTTTATTATTTATTTTTATATTGTTGAATGTTTTGTAACTTCCTTTCAGGTTTATGTAACTTTTATTGCAGCCGTGTTTTGAAGTACCTCTGAGCTGTGGTCATGATGGCATCCACCACCTCAATGATTCTGTGAAGGGCGGAGTCTGTTCCTATTGTCATGTCCGTGCCACAGAAATCATTGTCGATGGAGCCCACCATCCCCACGATATGAAGGGCAGAGTATTTCTGAGCTGCATCTTCATCAATCAAACCTGAAAGAAAAACAGCAACATTGAAACAGTCACGATAAATTATGTTTAGGCAGATAATACAGTTTTCATAACTATTTCATTTATAAACAGTGTGATAACCAACACATTTTACAATTACATTTACTCATTTTTAGCAGATAATTTATCCAAAGCGACTAACAAAGTGAGAGGGAACATTAAACTTTAACTAAAATTTTGCCCTAAGAACCAATGAGCCAAAACTACAAAACTACATTTACAAGTGGGAATCACATTTTAAATATGTATCTGTTGCTTTAAACATGTATCAATTTTAAGCTCTACAGAACACCACCATACAGACACAGACTACAAGCCACAAAACTCAAATGTTGATGTTTTTGCATTTTGAATTTTTGTTTACACAAATTTTCCCAGATTGAATTTACTACCAATTACAGAAGGTCATGCTACTGTACAAAGATAAACCTCCAAAATACCCATAAAAACTATTTAAATCAAACATTTATAATGATGTTACTCACAAAACTTTTTATTATTATGCATTTTAGTATTATTATCTGCATCATGTACCCTGCTGGACCAGCTCTGCCAGCAGTCCACTCCACTCCTCTCTGAAGAGATTGGCCCCAGTCAAACTGCCATCTCCACCAATCACGCACAGGTTGGTGATGCCCCTCTGCACCAGGTTGTGAGCAGCCTTCAGACGTCCCTCATGTGTGCGGAACTCTTTGCATCGTGCACTTCCGATAACAGTTCCACCCTGAGATGCAATCACATGTCATGTTAACAACTGTAACCCCTATAACGGGAAATGTATAGCCTCATTAATCTCTGTTTTCTTTATTCCTGTAGTTTATTTGAGTAGACACAAGAAGCAGTAAAGGTTAAACAGATCTAAGAATTTAGACTTGGTCACCATGGTAACCGGCAACCCTGCAGCAGTGCCGCTGAGAAGAGCAGTGGTATGCAAGGGTGCTTTGAGGGGCACTTGGAGGCCATCTGTTTTTCGTAAGACTCACCACTTGCAGCATGCTAGACACGCTCTCCCATGTCGCCTCCTTGATGTTGTCGCCACCGTCCACCATACCCTGATATCCCTGTAAGTCAACACAAACACGCAATTAAAATGTACATGCTAAAAATACACACTTTACCATTAAGAAGAGAGGTAGGCGGAAAATGGATGTGTGGGTTTCTTCTGTACTGACGGCTGCCCAATTACAGCTAGACATCTAATGTTAGATGTGGACGCTATGTGATGTCAGTAAAACAGCATATTTATACAAGCCAAAATATATGAGCTTGAATTAATACCATGGGGAAGATCTGCTATGCCAAGAAGTTTGAAATATACCAATATAACATACAAATCGATGAACATGTTTATTTCTATTAGTTTTTAATAGTTAAACAGTTTTAACATTGGAAATGACTGAGTGGTAATTTGGAGAGATTAACAGTCAACATAGACAGCCATTAGGCCCATATCTTAGCAAAGGAATGTTCTGGTTTAAAATTTTTGTGGACAGAGTCTGAGGCCTAAAGTCATATACTATTAATTGACAGTTTAAAAAATTAAACAACGATCATATTTACAGATTACAACAAAGATTTACTATAAAGACCCACCTCATGAATGAAATACACTTTGGCTCCTACATAGATTCCCATACGGACAACAGCCCGAACAGCAGCATTCATCCCTGTTTACACAGAAACAACACTCAAATCATATCAAGGAGTATTAATTAAGTCCAGTTTGCAAACATTTAAATCGACACGACAATATCACTTTCGACATGCTTAAATGTCTTTAAGCAGATTAAGAATCATATTACATTAAAACATTATAAAAAAATTGGGATCTCTCTGCAGGCCTTTATTGCCTTGTTTGGTCAAATGTTGCCATTATTCCTTAGCCAGGCTTCAGAAAACTAAGATGTTGGCCTCCATACCTCCCTCTGCTAAGATCAGGTTACAAATGGAGGGGGAGTTAAATTAAAATGAAAACTAGCTCTTAATCTTAATATAATCCCTCTTTTCCCTGGAGTGTTGTCTTTAAGAAGGGGGCATAAAAATGTGCTCTGGTTTTATATCATTTGCTAAATTGGCTGAGTAGTACAGCTGTTACTAAGCAACACATTGCAACTGACTGAAAAGACATAGCCAGTGTGAAAAGATGAACAGCTCTATCTAAGGCAGTTTGAGGATGAATATCCTTTGGATATAGTTCACTGCAGGCCTGTTTTGATGCAGATTAGCACAAGATGTTGTCTGTAAAACCTGCTTAAATATGGTTCCTGCTTAAATATGGCCCTACTGTAACGTAAGTCTAAATTTTTCACTCTTTTCATCCATCAAATCATGTCTGATTGCTTAAAAAGCATGCCTGACTGATAACTAATGTGTACAAGAAAGTCACAGCTGTATACCTCCACTAAGTCCCAAATACCAATAAGATCAAGTTTTTTTCATCATGCCACTGTCTGGAGGTCTAAAAAGTTTTTTATGAAAAGTGAAACGATGTGGCAACTACCAAGAGAAGTGAAAACACTGGGACATCATTCATCGGATAGGCAAGATGAAGAAGTTAATACAACTGTGAGTGACTGCACTGTTCTATATGATTAGTCTTTGTCCACATGCAGGGATATAATAACTAAAACTTCATAATAAAAACTTCAAAACAAAACCCAAAAGGCTGCTAATTCCCATATACATAAAAGATTCCTTAAAAGTGTCTTTGCTGGGTGGACATATTTACTATTAAAACTGGAAGTTTTATGGCACATATCGATTTAGATATAGTACCTGTCATCAATATTTGTGCTGTTTTACTGTAAATATTAATGCAATGTATAATTACTATGGCTGTTATAATGTGTGTAGATGGGTGACAAGTAATTAGGCATTCAAAAATTGGCTATAGAACTTGTAGTGTCACTGGAGTCATGATGAAAACAGTGTATATATAGATTAAAGAAAATAGAATTTCAGCAATGTCCCAAATGACTTCAGAAGACCATTCCATCCCCAGCCGTTTAAGGAAACTGGTTGATGCCACCGGTGCTTACATTGGACTTTATTATGAATTTTTAAGGCGTAGTTACTTTTTACCCACCCTGTATATCTGCTAAAAGATCATTTAATCAACATGCAAGAGTACGCTGGCATAGATGGTCTCATAGCCCACAGACAGTGACTTAAAGTCACAAAACTCTTTATTCCCCGGGATCTTTAAGCATTTTTAAAAAAAAGCGCATGTATAATAAGAAGAGTTGTACAGTGCATCGGTATGTGTTTTCAACTGTATAAAACTACACAGCAGACATAATCTCTATAAATGACTGGAGGCTTATGTAGTCATGTGCATGACTCAGTTTCCTGTGACGTAACGCCGCAAGTGTAAAACGCTCATCGACTCCTCACGTACGCATCCTACAGACAAGATACACGGTATGAACCCGTAACTTCACACGTTTCCTTACAAAACACACTTAAATCAATTAACAGACATGTTTTAAAGTGCCTGTTCGATAAAACGCGAGAAAGCAACTAAGAAACACGCAGCAACTTCCTGGTTGCGACAGACGGAAAACGATCATATTGATAACTGACGGCCAGTAAAGTGCTGATGTACAATGTAACGGAGATCCTGGCGAATATCAAGCATTAATCACACACGGTCAGGTTGGATGAAGGTACTGGAGTGATGACATGCTACGTGCAGTTTCGTGAAGGTCGCATGAGGGGGAGGATTGTGGATTCCGCAATGCAGTGACATAAATTCATACTAGAATACTACTAAATGTAATTAATTCATTAGGTCTTTACACATCGTTACATATAACTGTAAATATCAACCTGTCTGATATTAAAAAAAAACATTATAATTGCTTACAAACGAAATGATTAGTCCACTCCAGTGATCTGTTATGGTAACTGACAGCTTTTCATGGCATTTCGTGTGTGATACACTTCTTACTCTTCACCATCATCTCAACCGGCATTTCCACTGATGTTATTCAGTCTAAGCAGACCTGCAATGGTGGCTTTAATGACAGCACCGATCCTACGCATCACTTATGTAGCAAGCTGTGACCTTGCCAAACTGGCATCTGATTTTCCTATAAGGGCCCAATTACCCCTCCTATGGAGGAACCATGACAAGATTTGCTAACACTATCACTACACACATATGAAAATACATGTTCCCATATTATAATACCAGTGATAAAATGTGTCATTCTTACATTGATGCAACGAGACATCATTAAACTGTTCTCGCGCTGATAAATACCTTGACGCTGACAATCAGAAGTCACAACAACATACCGTAGCGTGATGTTAATGCGATGTTATAATCAGTAAACATTGTTATAGCAATGATATAATGTAATAAACTGCTCATTGGGTGTCCTGTACCTTGCGCATCCCCTCCGCTCGTCAGCACCGCTATGGCTTTCCCAGCGCCTGACAGGTTCTCGAAGAATTTCTTATTATCTGTCTGAGCCATCTTCCCTTGATTGGATGATCCCAATATAGTTAAACTTAATAATGAATAAATTAAATACTATATAAAATTGTGCCGGTTGGGGGACAATATCATCCCCTCTCCTCAGACTCTTCTCTCCAGCGATCTCCTATAAGTCCTCTATTTCCCCTCCTGAGCTCGCGTTACTAATCTATGATTGACAGTTTCCTCAGCCAATAGAGGCTCAGATCATGCGTTGTCGTCCGAATTTTGACCAATAAACGACGTTTTTGGTAACGTTTCCTTGTAGAAAGACATTGTAGGCGGGACTGCAACTTTGCATTGGACAAATATGGTCCTTTAAATGTATCCGGCAACTTTAAGATGCGCCGTTGTATTTACTGTAAAATTGTCATAGTCAATCAGATATTAGCATCTAGCATTGCATTTACGGCATAGGTTCGTTAAAAATGAGGTATAAATAAACTTTAAGATTTTTTTTCTTATGGTAGTCATTTTTGTAGTATTGCAATAGTTATTTTTGAAACCTCAAGTAGAGTATGCTGCTACCTAGTGGTTTGTTTAAGAATGTCAAGGAAATTAGTTTTGGAGAAGCATTATCCTCCTTCATATAGTCTGTCTGCTGAAATTATCATTCAGTATGTTTGACATGTCAGTAAACAACCTTTTAAATCTTAATAAGGTGTGAAGGCTGTATTACTGTCGAGTATGAGTATGTATTCTGACTCCACATATGACAACTGACTTTTTAAATAGGTAAGTTGGCAATGTTGTTTTAGATTTGTTCACATTTACAACACGTTCACTGTCAACATAAACTATACATAAAATATACTTATAAAGTTAAATTTAGATATAAAATAGAATAGCATTTATTTAATATACTTTTAATTAAAACTGCATATATTACAGGTTTCCAAGAAGTGGTCTTTTATAAAGATTCCTTTATTATATTTGCTCAATGGAATATTTTAACATAGCATTAGTTAAACTTCAAGAAATCAATAATTCATTAAATAATTTCTTAAACATGTGTGATAGCTACTCAAGTGGATAGGCTAGGATATTGGGTCTAAGACCTAGCCAAGAAAAGACACATATTGATATAATATAAAATAAAAAAATATAATAACAAAATGCAAAATCTCATACAGTACAGTAGTAGTCTCTTCATAATTCAATAAATCATTAATTGTAAACTTCTTTTACAGCTTTTTTCTTAACATAAAATATCATGTATCCATTACACTTTAAAACTGACAATCAAGCACTGTTTTGTTACATATTCACAAATAAATACATGCATGCAAGTTTATCTGTATAAAGACTATCAGAAGACATGTATGATACAGTTTCTAACGTCGCCTTCCGACAGAGCGTTTCTCCAACCTTTGAAGAATCTCTCTTACTTTAGAATTAATGATTTCCCATGCACATTGTGAGTGGGACTGTAAGAAATATAGAGAAAAATACAGAGATTTAAATATATTTGAACACTGACAGACAGACACACAGAGAGATAGAAAATCTTACCTTTCTCTGAAGAAAAGCTTGTAATTTGTTAAAGCATGTGGTCACAGGCTCCTTATCCACATTCTGAGAGTGATTAAGCTACAAAGAGAATAAAGACAACACAATTATTATAATGATAATATGAGTGTGATGTATATGTCACCTAAATGAAGCACTTGTGATTCTTACACAAGGACTGAGGGTATGGCGAGTGTGATGAAGAGCTTCAATAAACATCTGTGGGTTTGGATTCTCCCTGTACATTGTTTCCGCTTTCTTTATAACATCCACCAAAAGGACTGCATTATGATTTACCTAAAACAAGTTCATCTTTAGTGTTTTGTTTTCTTTTTAACACATTTAACAGCAATATTAACACATATAGCACAAAGAGGGCAGATATACAAACCATATTGACCAGATGACGTGGATTACACAGACTGGCATCTTCATAATCATATGCACAGTTGTGAGATATGGCTTTGCCCTTTAAACACAAAGCATATATGTGTTTAATAAAATTACATCTAGATTTGTTACATTGTGGGCAATGGCAATGTGTGGGCAATGTGTTAAGATCATTTACCATTGAGTTCAAAGACAGAGTGAGATGATTCCATTTTACATGCGCTGTGCACTCCTTTTGAGCATGCAGCAGACACATCAAAGTGTAAATGATGAAGATTCTGATCCAGATCATACTTCTGAAACCACAGAATGCATTTACATTAGCATTATAGTGCTAAAGTCTGACTGTAGCTTTGATAAAATTAAGAATTTACCAACACAACAAACACAAGACATCTTATCTCTTCTAATTGAACATGTAATTTAATATTCAAATAATATAATATTAAATAGGATACAAACAATATGAAGTTATGAAAACCTGAAATATAATGTTAAATGTATGAAATTAATTCATAAGCTCTCACCCTCTCTAGCAGCACTGTTCTCCAGTCACTTGATAGGATGCTGTGCGATGCTGATGTGACATTGCTTAGGGCCTTTTATACTTTGAAAAAGTTCACCTGCCATAACACACCTGTCAGGTTAGATCAAAATGAAACTGGCCAGAAGGACTGACCACACCTGTCAGGTAGGGTATAAAATGAAACAGGACATCTTTTTTGGGATGCCCAAATTCTGTTATTCCAGGAGGAAATACCTTCCAGTGGAAAGTGTGGGGGTGTTTCTGATATTGTGGGCGGCTTCTTTCAGCATAACTGTTACAGTAACTGCTATGTACTGTATGTTTACATCACTTAAATCTGCACATTCATTAATAATGATTGGCTTTTTAGGTGTTTTGGCAAGATAAAAGTGGTGTGAAAGATAATAAGTGAAGATAAAAAGTTGTATACATAAAAGCACTTTGCATGTATGATTTATAGAATTATCAAGTGTTGGTTTAACCATTAAGTGAATTTAATTTAAATGAACAAAATAGGAGTCAAACCATTAAAACAATAGTAGAATACAACACATGAGCACAGAGTGATTACAAAAACCGTCACTCAGCTGTAACCGTAAAGCTTTTGTATTGTTGCATCACAGGAGCTGCATTGCTGGTTTAAGTAATTGGATGCCTCAGGTGCTGCACCCATGTCAGGTGAACTCTGCAGAGTGCTGTTATGGATTCTGAAGATTCTGAGCTAGAAATGAAAGTAAAAGTTTCATATTGCTTATGCTGACATTGGAAAATTATTTCAGTGAGACTAAACAGCAGTTGATACACATACAGCTCTTTTTTTTGAAGTCACATGGACTAATGCCCCACTAGCGTGCACAATATGAAACATGCACAGCAGTGTGAATAACTATGCAGATTGTCTATTTTATACTTAACTTATACTTTATACTTTATAACTTTAAGCCTTAGGAAATTCCATGATCATGGAAAATTTAGGGAATTTGATTTCCACATTGTAAGTTCTGAAAGTCAATACAAATTTTATAATGGCCATGAAATGTTTGGGTCTAAAAGTGTGGAAACCCTGAATTAATGCCCTACTTGTAAATTTCTTACTTAGTTTATTTATGCAACTATTTGCATGGGAACAGTTTGTGACACTGATTAGATGCCCCACTCTCTAGATTATTGGAAAAGAAAACTAATTTGAAAAATACAAGCTTATCCACTCAGGATACATCAACACTATAGTATAAGAAAAGATGCCTGTTCCCACATGCACCTTAAACTACGTAACAATAAGTATTATAAGCAAGTCGTAAGCGATGATAGTTAGAATGTGGGTATTTTTTATATTTTATATTCATATATTTATATTTGCATTTTTATAATTGTATTTTTATTTTAATGTTTTTAATATGTTCATATTTAAAATATTGATTTTATTTAAACCTACACTAGTGATCGTGTTATTGGTGTGCAACGGATTAATTGATTAAGAAGAAGTTAATTAAACATTCCATTGGAAGTTAACTGTTATTTTCTAAACTCATGACATTTACCACTTAGTTGATTATACCCGTTATTTGTTTATAGCTGGTTTCGTAGGTTCATATAGAATTTTTACAGAATTTAAAATTGCACCAATAATTGTAAAATAAAATAATAAATTATTATAAATTTTATAGAATTGCCATAAGTAGGCATTTTGATAATGACATTGCCATTAGGATGTATAATAATATTAATCCTGTTGGCAGTTTTCATATCCTGTCTTTAAGGAAAACACTGTGCTTGTAGTTTCGATTCCAGATCCAACCAGAAAAGAATTCCAAACAATCCTTCAAGTGCAGTAGTGACGCATGGGTTTCAGTAAAGAGCAATTCATGTAAATCCCAAAAGCCGTTGGGGCAGGACACAGTGAATTCATTAGGATGTCAAAAAACGGCCAGAAACGGTGCATGTTCATTCCTGTACAGAGGTCCTTATTCTAAACAATTACTCTTTGTGTAAAAAAAAACAATTAAATGCATGCAAAGCTTAATATAACCTAGCATGTAAAAAATGTTCCTTTAATAATAATAATTAGGTTCACATAGAATTGTTGTTTAGTCACATTTTCTGTCCAGGAAAATCATTTTGCTAAATGGATTTAAAGTATTTTATAGTTGATTTTAAATGGAAAATTATGTTATAATATTTAGTAATCAAACAGGATGGGGGTTGGGAGTTAGAAATGTAGAACTTTGTTAGTAGTTTCGAAAGTTATCCACATTTCACGCAGGCTTTCTAATAATCTGCCAAGCTAACAGCAATAGTTACTAAAAGTTATTTTGCATTTTGAGTTTCACATTCCACAACTAGGATTGCCAGGAGATTACCTCAGGAGATAAAAAAATGACACTCTCAGTTTCTTTTTGGAAAAATAAGGGACACCCTTCATTTATTGGCACCACACAGTCAAATAATCCATTGGTGGCAGGTGACAATTGATGATGTTGTAAACAAAATGAAATGAAACTACATTAATAAAGATTTCAGTTCTTGGTGATAAATGCAGGCTTAATGACATGTCATCACTGCATCGTTGAAATGCATTTTATGTCACACACAATGCAAACAGATCAGATGAGTTGTTTTTAGCTTTAACACTGGAAAAAAGTAAAAAGGGCAGCAGATAAAAGCAAACTAGTAGTAAACACTTCCTCTTGATTTTCTGTTTTGCTTGTTTACGGTATAACAGCATTTTGGAAGGTATCTTTGGAAGGTATCTATTTGGCATCTAAACAGCAGAGAATTTCATATAGCTCCTTTAACTGGCATCTACAACCACTTTTACACACTGTATTGTCTATCACAGATCACTTATTTCACTAGATGAATGGCATCTGGGATGTTTAATGTTTCATTTATTGGCTGTGGAAACTATGACAGTGTGTTTTCTGTGATCTTTTTCTGTGGAGTATTGGATAATACTGGTAACATCAGCAGTAAGCGCTGAAAGTGTATAATGTTTAGTGTGGTTGTTTAGTAAAATTAGATAAGTGACTGTGTGTAACACTTCACAAATAAGTGAGATTTTATGATGCAGTGTAATTTAGCATTTGTTTGGCTAATGAGCAGTGCCCCTGTTGACCAGCCATCCGCAGGAACGCACAGGCCCATTAAACAGACTATTAGTCCATGGTAATAGGAATCATATTACTGCAGCGTGGGTGTCTGATAACAAGACAATGAGCTGCTGGTTATTTTCCTATAAAAAGCTTACTTGCGGTTTTGTGCTTATGTGGCAGAGAAAAAGAGACAATATTCAGCCTTGTATGTTGGGGTTTTCTTCATAAATGGCAAGACTGGATTGGTTTTCATGGTTTTCATAACGAAGCATATGTGGTATTTATGATCTGATTATATTATTTGATTCATTTAGCATTTAAAAGGTGATAAAAGTAATCTTAATAAGGTAAAATAACAAAACACATAAAATTGTATTAAACATTATGTAAATTCCTTAATATGATTATTAAGATCATTACCATCATCAGTTGATGGGTGATATTTTGCCAGGTTTTGCTTTCTTAAGATAGTTCTTTAAAAATATATATATACATAATACATAAAATGTTTTATGGTATTTTACAAATGTAAACAACATTTTATAATAATTTATAAAATGTTATCAATTTTATAATAACTTTTAACACATAACATAGACCACATGAAATTCAGCCATACAGTTTTTGTACTGAATATAGATTTGTGCTAAATACATATTCCACTGTTCAAAAAACATTTGTGTTAATGACAGAAATTGATGTGTCAATATGGCCAAACATGAGCCCATTCCTCAGTAGTCTCTGAAAAGAGCTATAATATGATATTTCATACATTACAGATTCTAACCAGGACAGACAGAGAAGTGGGCAGCCCAGATGCACAACAACAAAAGAACAAGTAGCTAAAGATTTTTTAAATAGCTCACACTAATCATCTGCTGGCTTTTAAAAAAATAAATCACAGTTACAGGAAAATACAGTACGTTGTAAATCGGCAACAAACTTTCACCATCAGAATAAGAACAGGACCAGTTGCACTCAAGAGACCTTTTGTTTTACACAATTATGAACAAGGACTTGTTGTCAGTTCTCTCCAATATTTAATCTCATGCGTTTGACATTATCATAAAACGTTAAATCGTCATTTTATGTAAGCATGCACTGTAATATCAGAGGCTGTATTTGTGGTACATTGCATTATTTGTGACATATTATTTGTTGCATATTTTATTGTGGCTGCTCTGTGATAGCAGAGTAAAATGTTTATGTATATGATGTGACATAAACATTCTAATGCAATAGTCGAAAATCTGTAGCGGAGGTAACCCCACACTGCTTCGAGAAAGAACGAAAGATGAGTGACATCTTTGTAAAAAGGGCCTATTGCTTTTAATTAACTTATAAACCCTCTGCAATTCCCTCCTGAACCCCTGTTTGGGAAACCCTGCAAGCAATGGTCTGACTGGACTGAAAAAAATATTCGGTGTGTCATGTAAAACTATGACCAGCAGAGGGCAGAAATGACACACGAAATGACTAGCTTTCCTGACTGCCATCAACAATATTGTGGGAGTTTATTAATAGCTGAATGTTTTCTCATAGACTAATGTAATTGAAATAGTGGTAAAAATAGCTAAAAGTAATTATAATAAGTAGAAGGTGATGAAGAAGATAAAAAGAAAAATAAGAACAAGAATCACTCGTACTTTTAAATATTTAAATGATTGTATTTTTTTCCAGCCATATGGTATATGCAGTCATAGTTTGCTATTTATAATGAGAAATTATGGCCTGAGGAAATTCAGCATGCTCATTTTATGACTCATATGCTTTAACACAACTACAGCGCACTTTATTAAAAGCATTTGAGTCCAGGTTGTTTTCATTACAAAGAAAGGACTTCACATAAATGACTCAATTAATTTTCTCCACTTAAAAAAAACATATTTTTTTATTTAACCAATCTTATTTAATCAATCTAAACAATAGCATAAACGAAGGTATATTAATAACAAAATACAATAAATAGTTAACATACATACAGCAATCTTTTCTATTTTGATGTTGATATGCTCCAAACATAAAATCTAAATAACTTTCCTGTATTTTATGCAGGTTAAACGTATTGAAAATTTAAAGTTTTTTCATATATATAAACACAAATTTTGTTTTCTGCAGGTAAAATTCTTTCTTCAAAGTGAATTCAAATGGACTCGTGGTCAGAGGAGAAGCAGGTGGCTAGTTATTACAGCTGAGGCTGAAATCACTGAGCTTTTCTGAGAAGCACCGCCAGCCTTGATGAGTATTTTGAGTGTTTTGATGGATCATGGATTAAGTAATAAGGTACAAAACTGCAATGCGAAAAGTGCACACTACACAAATGACACTGTACGCTGAAATGTACAATGAAAATGCTTTCATTAAATTATTTTAGAAATAGGTCTGAGTAACCTAGTGGGATTTAAACTGTTTGCATTAAATCAGTCTTTATGTTCTTTAAAATGTTTATACTACAAAGCACCTTTAAGTAAACATATAAAATAGTGCTCATTTAAAGTCATCAAGAGTCATTTAGTTATAACAAAGCTGATCATCGCTGTGGTAAAACCATGATGATTTGTTCCTCTCCATTGCTAACACCAGTTAAATTCTTAAGTGAAGTATAGTTAATACAAACTACATAAATAAATAAGGAACAACAATCAATGCCAGAAACAAATCTATTATGCCTCATTAAGACAAATGCACACAAACACACACATTGCTTCATTGCTCATGTTACACTGTGATACACACAGGAAATGCTCAGTTCTCTGACACATCTCAGTTTAGATGTGCTAATTAAATCTGCACGCTTGAAAAACAGCATCCATACTTACAAAACTAAATCCAAAACAAGAATGGTCTCCAAAAACTTCCTTTACTCCTGAAATGTTTCTGTAGTTCTACATATGTCTGTTTTATTTAAATTTATT